>KN470017.1:31361-50054 GCA_000787095.1 Periophthalmodon schlosseri
TTGCCAACTTTAGTGGGGGGAAAATAACAAAGGTGCATTACAGCTGCTTGCTCATATGCTCTTTAAATCTGTGCAAAGTATCAATTAAACATTTCTTCTTTTCAGGATGTTGGATACCCAGAGTTTCTAAACATCCGCCCCTACATGTCCCAAAGCTCAGGTGATCCAGTTATGTACGGCCTTTATGCTGTGCTTGTGCATTCTGGCTACAGCTGTCATGCTGGCCATTACTACTGTTACGTCAAGGTAGACATATTTTGTTTTAAGTCCAACATTGGAATGGTAATTGTTCAATAAATGTATATATGTTTTGCATGATTTTTCCCCCCCATTTTCTCACAACACAGGCAAGCAATGGGCAATGGTACCAAATGAATGATTCAATGGTGCACTCTAGTAACATCAAAGTGGTGTTGAACCAGCAAGCTTATGTGCTTTTCTACCTGCGGTAAGTGAGTCTTTTAAACTAAAATATACGCCTCTATAGTCCATGTTAAAATGACATTTGTTTTGTCCTCTTAGTATCCCAGAGACCAAGAAAAATGCTGATGGACAGACCACAAAGCAGGCAGCATTGAACCCCGGGAAAAACGGTGCAACTTCAGACCAAATTAAAAGAACAAATCTCAATGGCCCTCTGTCGTCTCCACAGATCACAAAGGTATCATTTGAACTACACAGATTCTGTATATAAGAAGAAATAACTGATAATTAATCAGTGCATTTTAACTTTTTTTTTTTTTTTTTTTTAGAAACTTGAGCCTGCCCAACTCCGCAAAATTCAGTCCATGGATGGAGGTTTGGGTTTACCCATTTCTAGAAATGGTTTGAGCAGCCAGTCACAGCCGAGGCTGTCCAGCTGGACTGGTGGTTTACCCAAACAGCTGAGTGGCCCCACGGTCATAGAGGAACCTTTCAAAAAAATGAAGAAACCCACTCCTCAGAGCCAGGTGCAGTCACGCAGCAGCACTCCAACTCCTTCTGCCAATGGTGTCATTCGGACAGAGGGGGACAAAAAGCAGGGCAGTGAGGGCAGGGGTATGGCAGCGTCTACCTCAATCAAGTCTTTGTCTGACTCATCCTCTGCCGACACGACGGATTCAAAAGTAATTCAGAATACATGTGTATTTAAAGCATGTTTGAATTGTAAATACCAATTTCATTGTGCCATAGGATTCTTATGGACCTAAAAGTGCACCTGTAGGAGAGACCCCATCCACACCTCGCAAAAGCTCTAATGGTGTGGCTTCTCCGGCCAAAAGTGTGGAGCGCTCTCAGAGCACGGAGGAGCAAAAGACAAAAATAAAGACTGCATCACTCAACAACATCTCTGCTGAAGCCACCAGCACCATGTCTCCTCCACCTGCCAAAAAGCTGGCCCTATCTGCAAAGAAGGTGACCTTTTGCTTTGCCTTACAAAGTTCCAACTCTTAATAATGTAAAAGACATTTTTCTTTTCTGTATAGTAACATTGTTGCAAATATGACTGTAGTGCTATATGCCAATCACACTGCAATGGAAAGGTCCATTACTATAACAAGGGGTGCAACTAAGGTGAATTACTTCAATTAGTTTTAAGAACGTTAATTGGGTTGATTACATTCAACTGCCAGAAAACAATGCAAATTTGTTCATAAAATACATCAAACCTCCAATTTTTTTCATTGGTATATATTTAGAAAACTAGCAGGTGATGCATATCTGTATAGCTGTAATATGGGTATACAACATGGCACAGTGCATAATATGGATTTACCACAAGGTCTTTTGCTGCTTTAAATATCCTAAAATATGGCACAAATGTCTTTAATCGTAAGAGGATTAGCTGTATCCCTTTTAAGTCAAGTATACTGATGTCTTATATCATGTCTTAACTTGTATTGCCTAATGTGTCTAATCTGTCACATAGTTTCCTTGCTCAGTTTGTCTTTATTCCTTTGCTTTCTTTTCTTAAAAACATTTCTAATTCTTACGACATCCTCTCTCCCTTTTGTTCTACTCCCTTCATATTTTTCACCACTCATTGTCCCAATCCTTATTTGAACCCTTCTGTTACATTCATGGCTATTTTCTTTAGACCACCAAGTTTTTATTTATGTCGATAACTGCAGGCTCGCAGGGAGAGTCCCAACAGCACTGATGCCTCGCCCTCTTTGCCACGCCAGCTGTCCAGTGACCCTATGCATCAAACTCAACTAAACCCTCTTTCTTTGACATCGAAACACTCTCACAGGTACAACATTAACAGCCATGTTTTCCTTGTGTTGGCCGATATGCTTAGAACAATGTAGTAGCTTCATGTTTAAATATACAAAAAATAGTAATAAACTAACTTAACAAAGGAGCATAATACGTGTTAATTGTAGTGTTACAGATTTAAAATAAATCGATTACCTTTCTTCATCTCTCCTTAGAGCTGACCCATTCCATTCACCCAAAGTCAATTCCTCGCCGGTTGCTCACACAAGTGGAACCTTCAAACAGCGGAGCCCCCAGACACAACCTCTTCTTTCCTCTCCCAAAAAACTCTCCTCCAGCCTTTCTTTTATCACCAATGGGTTTCACAATCTGGCTCCAAAGATCAGCAAGTCTTTCAGCAATCTTAATTCTACAGAACAAAAACAACATGTCCACAATGGTATAGATCAAGAGGTCACTCAGAAGAAGAAAAAGAAGAAGAAAAAGAAGAGGCGACATTCTGAGGTGGATTGTAATGTAGTAGCAGTAACAGAGACACAAGCTGAAAGTGTTGAACCTATGGGTGAACCTACATATGAAAAGAAACACAAAAAGAAAAGGAAAAAACGCAAGAGAGAGAATGGTGAAGTTACAGAAAAGGGTTGTGTCCAAAACCATTTAGAAACATCAGCTCAAGATGAAGATTGGTGTGAGGGGGGGATTTGGAGTTTATCGTCCAATTCTGACACTGGAAAGTCTAAAAAAAAGATAGTTCGCACAACTCCAGAGCATTGTGAATCCCACCCGATCAATGAGGAAGATAATCATGTTTTGCTAAAGAAGAAGAAAAAGAAGAGGAAAAAGCTACTTGAGGCTCTGCAGGCCACAGCTCTGACAGGCAGTTTTTCAGAAAGGTGCTTAATAAGTCAAACTGTAAAATGTTCTAAAATTTATTGGACATGCTGTCTTAATGCAGTTGTCTGTTATTGTTCTTTTGCAGCTTTCAGCAGTTGAAGGCCCCACTTAGTCACAGTGACACGGGAGATTTGATAAAATTGAAAAAGAAAATCAAGAAGAAGAGACTAAAAGAATTAGGACTGGTGGAGAGCAAACATGTTGAGAATCGTGAGTCACAACAACTACAGGATCCTCCAACCACAGGAAAGGAAAAGACCGGCAAAAAAAGTACTGGTAAGAACAACCATGGTTTTATTTGAAACGTTGTGTCCTTGTGTACAAGTAACTATGAGAGCATGTTGAGGTTAAAGGTAGCGGTATAACATAATGTCTTAAAGTTACTGTAACATGTGCCCCTAGTGGTTTTAAAATGTCAGTACAACCACCACTGAGCGTTAGTTGCCATTTGCTGTTATATACCGAGGACATTTAATAGTGAGCCCCTCACTATTATATGTGAGCTGTTGCAAACTGTTGTTGCAAACTGTTTTAGTCCTAGGATCTGGAAACCCAAAGTGAGGAGTTCCTTGGATAATCAGCTTGAAGATGTAAACATGAATGTCTTTTACATAATAGAAAATGCTTTGGAGGAATACAATGTGAAAAAAACATTACTATTATTATGAGTTAAACATTTGATTTATTTTGTAGCCTCTGTAGTATTGTGGGACAGTCAAGTGAAAGATGGGTACAAGCGCACCCAGGCACCAGCTCCTGTTTCAAAAGAGTGCCAGGACAGCTCAGCTTGTACTGCTCCTACTGTGTGGGATGGTAAAAAGACTAGTGATGTGGTTGAAGAGCTGCTTAAGAATGCCACTGATAAGGCCTACGGAGCTAATGGTGAGTACAACATATTAACTTTATTGCACCAATTTATGTATTGCTGCAAAGAGCATTTTGAAAAACTTAGGTGCATTTCACTCTAGTCCTCAGTTGGGATGGTGAGTCATCTGCAATCAGTAGAGATGCCTCGGAGGATGCACGCCATGCCAAGTGTAACACTGTAATTGATGAATGGGATGAAGAATTTGATAGGGGAAAGGTAAATATGATGTAGCAAACTGTATGTGCAGCTTTTTATGAGTGTGTGCGTTACAACTTTTCTTTTCAACAGGTGAAAAAAGTTAAAAACTATAAAAGAGAGAAGTGGAGAAGCGGCAGCATCTTCCAGAAAATCCAGGATCAGAGGAACAAGTGGTCTGTGACTCCTGGAGGGAGGAGAGCTTTTGGAATCAGACGCTGAGTTCAAACTGATGAGAAATGGACACATGTTCTTGTTCTGACAGATACCTTTTTACTTTGACCTTGTGTTCTTTGTGCCGCGAGACTGAGAGAAAAGGTATTCTTTTAAAAAAGCAACAGGGTTTTTGTGTCCTGATTAACAAATATGAAATTTGCATTACAAATTTTAGATCAATTCTCGATTAAGTGTGAACTAATCTGTAATGGAGACTATAACTATGCCTGGAAAGATGCTTTATCGTGTGAATTTGGTAAAGGTTACGGTCTCAAAGATAAAGTGGCTGCTAATAACTGTTCACAATCTTAGTCTAATTTGCTGCAGTTCAGCCAAGGGCTCAGTGGTTCGATGTGGAAGTGACCTTTCTATTCTTTTTAAACTATCTTATGCCAAATTACATACATGGATCATTATATATTCATCAAATTAAAATTCTTATTTTTGTTTTTTATTTTTATTTTATTTTGTATGTGTGCTTGTGGCTTGTTTTAAAGGACCAAGTTTTGCCTACCTTTGGTAAAAATAAGACTTTAAAGTTGCCACAGTATTCTAACCATGCATGCTGTTCCATTAATGTTTTATTTCTTTATATTTTATTGATTTTATCAGTTTTTTATTTCAAGTTAATTTTAGATCTTTTTTATCATTTGGAGTTTGTTTTATCAACAACTTAAAGTGCAATTGTTTTTGTAATGACAAGGTTAAGGTTGTTGGAGGAACCTAGAAGGGAGCAGTAAAATGGTGCAGCTATTGTTCCATGAATCTCATATCCACCAGTCCTACATTCTCCTGTCTGAAGGTTTGACTTGACTTTCTGTAATTAACTTCACCACAATCTTTAATTATTGTATTTAAATAAAATGGTTTTGTTTTACTCTGTAGACACTGTGTTAGACTATTACAACATGCTAAGAAATTATTTACACCATCTGTTTTTGTATCTATGCAATTTCTACAGGACTTGCTGGTAACTAAAAACTGGGCTAAGCCTCAGGAAGCAACTTTATCCTGTACCTTACCTTGACCATCTGTTAAAAAGATGTTCCATATTGTACATCATGTAGAAACTTTTATACAAGTACCCCAGGTGTCGGAACCAATGGATCATTTTGCACATCCTAGCACATATGTCTAGATGTTTTATGTCATAAATTCAAAATGCTTTGCAAATATAGAAGATTGTATAGTCCATGCTGTAAAGGCTCATCCATGCATTTTGTCCATACTAGAGATGTTGCCTTAAATTGGCTCAAAGAACTTTAAGCTTTTATGATATGAATATTTATGACAGGTCTTTAATGTACAGCCAATAGTTTGATCAGCTAATGTTGAGGCTCATCTGAGAATGTTCTGGTCATTTGCGTGTATAGGAACTACTTTTCTGTGTCACAAGTTTGTACACGGCAAATGAGGACTAAACACAGTGACTTCATCCATCCGGTGTGACTAGATCATCTACATATTTACAATGATGGTTTGTTTTTTGCACCACATTTTCTGACCAGGGAAGAGGGGAGCTTTCATAGTGAAAGTCTCTTACTGCATTATAGTTGAGTATCAGGGTGCAATAAAGTTGTGACTCCAGTCGTGTGTCTGTGTCAGTTATGGTGATGAGTAGACTAAGTTTTTTGTGAAACGCTTGAGAAGGAGGATAAAGTCATTAAGATGTGTCATAAAGTTGGTCTGAACAACTGTCAAACGAATCTTGCGTCAATTTCAGGAGTTGCCACGTTACGTCATTACTCGGTGGGCATGGCTCGAGGCGCACCGGCTTTTCTAGAGCGCAATGGGCAAATATTGACAACAGACAGAGAGTGAACGGCAGCCGCAGTGAAGACTGGCAACTCGAACCACGAAGCCAGCACGCCTTTTAGAGGCAGTCTATCCTCGGCGAGATAAATATCCTACAGAGGAGGCGAAGAACAGACTGGAAAGGATCAGGTCTGGACCGGAACCGCCAGTGGAGCAAGATGCAGGGGAGCACGCACGGTTGGTCTGATCACACCATGGGTCCATACTTTGAGTCTGTGTGTGCTCCACTGTCCCACAGAAACGAAGCATGGATATGTCACGTGTCTATAGTCTGTCCTGCATGTTGTCTAGACTGCTGTGTTGTGCTTACTGGCTTTGATAATTGCATAGCCTTTTAAACATCATAAACAGGTGGGCGCAGACATCAGTGGCATGGTCTATGATATGGAGAAGGGGAAATTATTAAGCGGACGCATCACGTTGCAGCTGTGTTGCTGAAGTGTATGAGAATCTAAAAGTAAGTAGTCTGAAGTAACTAATTCAATTAGACGCCTAACAGTTTCTTTGGATCTAAGAATACATCCAATAGTGCATGGTCATGCTCACAGGTAACCCTGTAATCTGACATATAGGTGATTATATCTAATTCTTGGATGTGTTAGCATGCACCAGCATAGCAGTTTTGTCTCAATTATTCAACAGTTTAGTTTTCAGCTAAATGTTTCTGAAAATAGAAATGCCCTCATTTCACAACTGCATCTGTTACTTTGTAAAAGTAGGGAAGGCTCTCTACTTATGAGATGCATAATGGCTGTTTGTACTTTCCCAGATCTGTGCAAAACTCTGCCAGTGAAATAGTGACAGAAAATAGTAGCTTGCTTCTATAGCCCTAGTTGCAAAAAGCTTTACTTTAGAGTTGTGTATGAAAGAGTTTTGGGTTGTTGTTTTTTGTTTTTTTTTTTTGATGATCGTTACAAACATCTAATAGCCCACTTTACCACAACCATCTTTTAAAGTTGAATTTGTGAACTATGTTTTTTCTTCCTGGCAGTTGAACCATGTCCTGGATTCTGGTTACAGATCAGCCAAAGAGTTATGTAATGATCTGTTAATTTGTGATGCATAAAGAGAAGACATTTCACAGCCAAAGCCCATTGAATTCACTGACAGTTTCTTGGTGCTTCTAAATGAGTAAGTTGTATTCTGCGTATTGTGTAGCTCATTAGGCAGTTGAAAGAGAATGGATTATTGTTAAGATCTGACTTGCACATTTTTGCTTTTTTGTTGTCATTTAGTTCATATCCTAGAAGAACTCTAATGTAAAAAGCTACAAAGGTAGAGCAAGAGGCAGATGAAAGAGGACAGGAAGAAATGGGTGTGCCGTGTGCATATGAGGATGCACAGTACAGGGTTAGATGAAGGCAGATGACTCATTTGCCTTACTAGAAAAAAAGCTATCAAAACTCTATACAAAATCATTTTATTTGTCCACTTTTGTAACATTTTACTAGGTTTAATTAAGGCAAAGTTCGTTCTATTACTGCCCATCTTTGGGTGTGGTTAAAGTTCTTTTTTCAACATGCGTTTTGCTATCCACCTCTTGTCACAAAAGCTCAGGTTCTCCTCAGATAATGCATACAAAGGAAGTAGTCTGCCCGTAGGTGCGGTGCCAAATGGTTGCTGCTGTGGTTTTGGATGTCATCAATATACAAGCCTTTTTTTCAGCCACCCTTCTTTGAACATTTGATGGGCAGTTACTATTTTTTCTTAATGGTTCTATGTCTCTTATAATAATTTTCTCCTGAACCCATGCTATGTACCAGCATATTGACATGTTTTGAGGTTCCTAATTTATGCTGCTCTAGTTTCAAGATATAGTAGGCTACAGCTTGGCTTTGAGGACACTGAAACAGAAATAACAAAGGTAGCTAAAATAAGACAAGCCTTGAGAAAACCTAAAATGAAAAGTGGGTTGAGTGCGTGTCTGTGTTTGTATTTTGGCCTTGTCAGTTCAATCTTGCTGCTATTTGAATACTATTTTTAGTGTTTGTGAATATTGAGTGCTTCTGGTTTAAATAAAGTTATATTGATTGGTGCATAGCTTAGTGTTCCTATGATTTGAACAGATAACCAGGTGTTAGTCATCAGAGGTGCTAACATTAGGGCCATATGATGTAGGAGGTCCACCAACTCACTGTCTTTGTGATTTACCTCCCACTGGACCAAAACAAACCTGCTGCTGACTGATTTTGACTTGTTGTGCATTGTCAGTTGGAACAACAGACTATATTAGAATTGTTCATTCATTCACCTTCTTCAATGAGATATCAGTGTAATTAGAGCTTATGCCAATTATGAGTCTTCAGGTAGAGCTGAAGGTTTTTGGGGGAAAAAATATGATTGCGTCAAGTTTTAAGTATTTTTTGCTATTTATATTTTGATAGTAGAACTGAAATTAGACGCAAGAATGAAATATGTTTTGATAAATTAATATAAGAATCCATGCATTTCAGAACAGGGCTGCATGTTTTATAGCCAACACGAGACAACGCAGGATATGGTGTTGTGTGTATTTTGTTACTTACCGTTCACTGTTTACTTAAGCCTATAAATGGCAACCTGCTGTGTGATCCACTGCAAAAATAACAGAAGCTGAAATGGTCTGGAATCTGTTGTTACGCTAGTCTTCAACCACTAGGGAGCGTATTTGCTCAACATCTGAAATCTGAACTAACTAGTCTAACTATTAACAGTTTTGTCTTTGATTCTAAAGACTGTGGGGTTTTCATCGAGTCATATTTATAGCAGCATTTTTGTAAAAGAAGAATATATTTGCTTATTATGCTAACTGCTTTTCATCCCGTGACAGTGCTGGGCCTTTGGTGATTTGCAGCTGCAGCATTTTCAGCTTCCCCTGTCACAGTGGAAAGTGATGGGGTAATTCCAGTAGTGGCAAAATCTGCGCCTGTGTCATGCGCATATAAAATTTAGCATGTGTTTGTTACATTTATGAAAGACGTATAACAGCAGTCCTTCAAATAATGAGTTGATGCAAAACTGAACATTTAATAGACTGACATCATAGTTTAGCTGTGTTCAATTTAGGGCATATGTCACAGTTACAATTTAGCACATTTCAAGTCAAATGTCTGAAAACTAGCAAAATAAAGTTAAAGTTAGAGATGCAAAGCGCACTATGTCAATTGTTCTCCATGGAGAGGTTATTGGTTTGGCATTGGACAAGCAGGTGATGCCACGAGGGAAAGTTACAGGTCAAATCTTTAGAACAGTGACCCCCGCTCACAGTCAGAATAGATGTTTTGTGTTTTTGACCAATTTTTAAAAACCTGCATATTTAGGAGAGTTCTTCTCTCAAACAAAAAACTTTGTCTGTTCCACCTTGTGATGTCATTTGGTAATACAGGAGGTGCTCCACTGTGTTTTTAAACTCCATACACCTTCACTAGAATCATTTGGATAATATCAGCCCTGGAATCGTCAGTCTCTATTAAACAAAAAGTAAAAGGTGGATGACATGAAAACTACCGCTTCATGACATGACACAAGGTGGAACAAAGCATTTTGAGCTTTGGAGATTTAGATAGACTAACAATAAAGGTTTACGCAAACATATGTGAATGAAACAAAACACAACTCTAGGTATGTTTTTGAGGAGGTAATAGCATTATAACATGGCTTAAAGCTCAAGAGTCAATTTGACATACTACATGACCTTTAATGCCAAAGCAACTACATCTTCATGGAAACAAGCAGGTGCTGACAGACCCCTAGCTAAATTTGTCCTCACTATTTTTGAAATCACTATATTTCCATCTGGTTACCAAGCAACTAAAATCTGAATTAAACTACAAATGACAGAATAAAATAGACAGTAAAACCTAAACCATCTTGCAATGGCTTTGGCTAATAACAAAATATTGCAAAACTTATTTGTTGTCCATGTCGTCCTGTCCACAACACGCCCTTGTTTACTTGAATATCTGCTGAATGAGACTGTTAAGTAGCACGTGGGAGAGAGCAAGGCAGAGAGAGCAGAGGAGGATGGCAGGAGGCTGAGACACCAGGACGAACAGGAACAAGGAGGAAGCAGAAGTCTTATCTGAAAAAGTCTGAGGAAGAACTTTCCACACACGAATTCGGACTGAAGCGAAAGGAAGTGTGACGAGCTGCGCATTCACCTCTCTGGGGATTATGGCTCTAGTGCAGTGACACGCTGCAGAACCAGGAGGCTATCTGAGGACAAACCATTCTGCATTGGTTTTTTATTAACCTCAGGGAGCATAGGACTGTCCCTGCATGTGTCACCGAAGCTATGGGCACCGTGAGTGAGCTATGTGTGTCCAGCCTTCAGACCTTCTTGTGCCCAGTCAATTCTGGTCAACCACCTCCAGGTATCAAAACTTAGTCCTAATTCATACTGTGTTTTTTACTGTTGACATTTGATTCATATATCCTTAATCTTGATATAAGTAATAATCACAGTAGTTTTATTTACAGTCATACAACTGGATACTATCACATCAATGCTAAAAAGTGTATTTGTCACACTTGCTTGCCAAACATACTGTCCACAATATCATGGTTAGCTCTATAGCAAATCACCCTCTTAACCTGGATAAGCAACTCCCAGGTGGATTTGAGCTGTTTTGGGCTCAGAGCGGATGATTCATGTTTCAGATATCTAGCACTAACAAGGCACACGATGTACAACAGATAGTAAAACATTTTGAATATGTTGCAGTTGTGAGGAGGAGTGCACTTTTCCCATAGTGACGGTCTATGCCCCCGGCCATGTGTTGACACGTCAGGCTTTACATGGTTTGTGGTGAATCAGCTGACTGCATGCAAAGCAAAGCAAAGGGGGAAGCAATGCTGTCTCGGTGGTTTCAAAATAACTTCATCAGCGCCAGCACTGGGCTTGGTTAATATTTAAATGATGGACATACAAAAAAAGAAATTATGAATATGAATTGGAGAGAACTACATTGACTGAAAGAGTATGATTCTGCAAACAATGTTGCACTGTTTGAGTTTTGACAAGACTTTATTTGTATAATCCAAACAGTGAGTGGAAACGTAAATTGCCATGCAAATCCCCACTTTCAAATAATGTTTATTATCAAGAGAAATCTTCTGGCATTTGTTTCTCATTTGATGTATTATTAAGACTCAAATATTTCGTAAATTCAAGTTACATTTAAGTTTTTTGAAAAGTTTAAATACCCTGGTAAAGATGTGATAAAGTTTATTCTGACAGACTAAACATAACCTTGATGTAAAAACTCCATATCCACAACCACATCAATACAAATACAGTAGCCTACACCAATACAGCAGTTAACGATAAAAAGAGCGGGTTTAAATTCAACTTTCTATCATCAAGTCCTGAATGGTGACCAGTTTATTACAGTTATAATATTAACAGCATCCAAGACGTGACTGTAAAACTTTCGGCTGTGGGAGTGATCAAACATAATATTTGAAATGACTCATTCATGGTAACAAGTGATTCAGAGTAAGTTAATAGTTCAGTGTTTGATGAGTTGTTATAAGATCTGTAAGGGCATTGGCTTTTCCCAGATATTCCCAAACTCCTAACTGCACAGCTTATAGTCCTATCTGTGTGAATGGAACAGTAAAGTCGTAGGCATGATAAGTGTGACTCATTATGTCCCAGAAAACAAAGGCAGAGACTGTTAGCACACATTCTTACACTTGATACATCTTTGGTGATTACTCTGTTTAGTCTCAAAGCAGACTGTGAAAGTGTTTTTGAAGAGTTTAGAGCCTCGCATGGACAATAAACAAGCAAAACACGGCGTCACAGATCTTTGCTAAATTAGCTGTGAAGATCTAAAGAGATAGATTGGGTTAGAATTGTCATAGGAATTCACAGTAGCAAAATTCAACTTGGAAGCTGCAGCCAATAACAGAATGCTTCATCTAATAGAGCTAAAATCATTATTATAATATTATCAATCATTACAATTTGTACTGTGTTAAGGTTAAAGTATGCTTTATTGTATATTTATGTGCTACGTTGATACAAAGACAAAGATGTGAAAAGTAAAGTTAAAATCATCTGAATAATTGTCGGCTTTTAAAATAATCGTATTTTGATGATCGTTATCTAGACTATATGACTAAAACACATAACAAAAGACCTTCTATAACAAAGACAGTGGCATTATTAAATCAAAATGTCAAAAAAGACAATATACTTTATTTGTAAATAGTCTCTATATAGAAGCCTTCAGTCACCATATTTCAACTCTTATGTGGTTAAAAATCTACATAAAAATTATCATTTTGACTGCTCAACTAATCAAAAACCTACAGCCTTATGTTACAGCCTTATCAAATAAGACGTGTTTCTACGTGGGAACACTGCTCAACAACATACATTCAAGACTTGCCGTAGAAATATGAGTTTCTATATAATAATACTATTAGGACAACGCCTACTGTATCTTTTTTAGCTTGCGTGTACTGAATGATACCAACGGTGTGTATGTGATTCCTGTTAGTGCAGTGTTTGAGTGATTTGGATGCTGAACCAGGCTGCGTTTGCCAGTGAGCGCCTTCAAAGTGAGCTGTGTGGGAATGTAAATGAGGAGGATTTGAGCTCGCAGCTGTGTAAGCCAGGGAAGAGCTTTGAGGGCTGAATTTTATCCTGATAAACAGCCATGAAGAGGCTTTGACGATATTACAGAAAATAAGTATTCTTTAATTCTTTAATTCTGTTTTTGTTTTCAACTGTTTATGAGGATTGAGAACTGTCACAATGTAGCGGCCAAAAATTACACAAGCATTCAATTTTTTTTTTTTTCAAATGGCTTATATCTAGACATTCTGCCTATGCTATTAAACCACATATCCACTCCACTATAAGGAGATTTGCCTCCCAAAATGAGTTTAAACTATATAGGTTAACTGATGTATATTGCATGAAACCAGCAGGGGGCGATAGTGGTTTAGTAAGATAAGTAAGAAGTAAGAGAATAGCCATGGTTGACAATTCAAATCCCCCCCCCCCTCTCTCAGATCCCACAAATTGTCTCCCTGGAAAAGACACTTATACACCTTCCCTGTAAATGTTTGTGTGTAAATGTGTGATCCTGTATTGTCTGGAGTTTTGAATCATTGTGTTTAATAATTATTTAAAAATTGCACTAAGAGAGAAGTTATGAAAAAGTCTATAAAATGGTTTAAAGCATTCAGTTTAGAATTGTGTATAGGCTGTGTTTTGTAGTTTCCTATTAAGAATTAATTGAGATATTATTAATAGAAATAGATTTTTATATTTTTCAGTTGATATTTTATAAGTATTGTACATGAAATATGCATTAACAGATAAATAGATAAAAAACAAAACATTTGGATCCTGCTTAAATGATTCTAACATTTTTCAGACACGTGGGAGTTATAATAAACTTATATAACATGACTCATCTCAGTAATGAATCATTCAGGTGTGCTCTCCATTTTCATCACTCAGAAAATGATAGGAGAGAAGCACCTAAAGGAGCCATTACCTGTGACTGCACCTGTCGAATAAATGCTGCGCTTTTCAAACCATCCCCCAAGTGACTCATGGAGCAACAAACTCCAGTCTGGTTTAATGCAGTCGAATGCCATGAAGTAATCATAATAGTACTTTGTCTGGTCATTGTTAAAAATAGGTGAGGGAAATGTCTGTCATTAGTCCTGGTTATGAAATTGAGGTTACACTTGTTTATTTTTGGTTTAGTCCTGGCGGAGTCCTGGTACTGACTAGTTCTTTCATAGCTCATATTTAGCCCTTTAAGTATAGGATAAGTTTAGTTTCCATTGGATGATTCTTTATAGGGCAATGAAAGGTGTTGGTGTGAATCAATAAACACTTGGATAATTTACTCTAAAATATAGTGCAGTTAGTATATTTACAGCCTGGTTCTTTGCATTTGTTATTTAATAGTAGCAAGTAATACTACTGTTTTATACTATATAAGTCTTAGTTTGGTGTGTGTCTCTTTTGGCAATTTACTGAATACTGTCGGTGCAGAACTGGATAGATTGAAAGTATATATTTCCTTTTTAGTTGTTTTTGACTCATAACACAATTAGACCCAGTTTTAGAGTTATTATGCCAATATTTACTGAGAGTTTAACAGAGCACACTACTGTATTTCAAAATACAAGATGTGTTTGTTCTAAACGCTTCATAGTATTAATCCTAATTAAATTACTGTTGGAGTACATTTACAGCTGTGCTATGGTGTGATGTGGTAAGTGCCGATGAAACAGGCTCTGTATGTTGCAGTGAAACTATACAGAAAAGACAAAAGAACAAGACAAGAACAATGGTTATCAATGTTACTTCAGAGAATTCAAGCAGAACTAAAAAGTACCAATGATAAAATTACCAAGTACATCTGTTCATAGGATGCATGATGAATGAAGTGACAGTGCCACTGTCTCACCTAACATTTTAAAATTGCCGCAATAAAATTAAAACTCTTAAAATAACGTACAAATTGTTGCACAAATAACACAACCTAAGCCACTATCTATAGTCTGATTGTGTTGTTAGGGTGCTGCTCAAGCTGGATGAGAATCACATCATACAAAAAGAGGGCAACACAACTGGAGCCTTTTTGTCCAGCTGACAGAGCTTTTTGTCCAGTTGACAGATTTAACTTTGGCTTTTACTATGGATCAGACCTGGACGACTGAGGGATTACACAGACAACTGGAGCATTCAAAAGTCACACTTTACTGTTACACCCATGCAAAATGCAGTGCTTTAGTATGAAAAAAGCGTTTTCCCATTTGCCAAGATGGAGTTTTACAGGAAAAAAGCAAGAGACATGACTGTCTTAACTTTTCACTGGATCTTACATTCCTTCTCTCAGTACACAATGTCTACAGGCAGAGACAGGTTCAGCTTTTTCCAGACAGCTGACATACACGTCTTTGCCAATTCGCAGTGGAATTAGACTAATCAACTTTGAAACATATTCATACAGCCTATACTGTGTTAATTAATAAAATCATATTTGCATTAGAACATTGTTGTGACTAAAGATTAAACAACTTGGTTTGGTATTTACAGATACGTCAAACTGAACAAAATGCAAAATCTCGGCATTTAATGGGCTAGGCCTACTTGATCCCAAGTGTCACTGACCCTGCCCCCTCTGTTAGGGGTTTGGTAAAATCTTAGCGCAACAAATGGCCCAGATGACGCATTTGCTGCTGTCTGTCGCTGTTGGTCAAGCGACTGGAAAGTTGACATAAAAAGGAAGTGGGTCCAATTCAAAATAACCTACATATTGCCATTAGGCCTGATTCAACTTTACTGGGGCACAGTTTAACAGTTGAGTTGACAAAGGCCTAGAATGAGAATGTTTGTTTTTTTTTTTTTATCTTTAAATTATACTTTAATTTATAAATCAGCGTGTTTTGATCATTGATTCATCTGTGATTTAATTTGTCTATCTATTTATATTATTTTAAATAATATCCTAAATCTTTCTTAGCCTATCGCGCTTGGCTTAAATAAGAAAAGTTAAATTATTAGAGGCGACTATTGCATCATATATATTTTAAAGTGAAACTGTAGATTGTTTTTGTTTGTACGATACAATCTGGAGCTTTTATTCTGAAAGCTACTTGAGGACGCACTTTGTTTTACTGCCGCCGTGTTGACGGTGCAGAAGGTAGATTGGCTGGGAAAAAGCTTTCTAACACGGTGCAGAAGGTTAGATTGGCGGAAAAAATCTTTCTAACCACTCCCAAGGGCTGTCGACACCGCCACCCTTCGTTTACCGAGAAGTCTTTTCTCTAGACACTTGTTAACTCGACAACAACAAAGTTATTCAAAGTAATTATATTGACCACGTTTTATTTCATTGGTACCCATTAGAGCTCGTTCTTTGATTTACTTTATTGAAACTCTCGGTAATCGGAGCTCGGAGACGCAGGCAGCATGGTGCTGAAGTCGGAAGACGGGATAGGTGAGTGAAACTGCCTGTAGAAATGTTCATATTTGGCTAGTACGGCTACAAAGTATATGTTTTTGGTATTCTTTGTTTACCAAATGTTATAATTGTCTAAAATGAATATAAAGGCAAAGCTTTTAAGTTGTTAATTCATGAGTAAAACTGTGCGTAGAATGTCGGCACGTAGCCTGAAGTTAACGTCCTATCGACTGTATGGCCTTGTTTACAGTGTGGCTTTCACCATTTGCTGTGTCAAATAAAATCACGGATTAAAATAATAGTTGTTATTACAGCAATGTATTCCGATATGTTTAAAAAGCAATCCTATTACAGTATCATTCCTCCTAATATTGTCTGAATCCTACTCCAAGACGCACGCGTAAAACCTTTAATGACGTTGTTTTCCTGTCCTTAAATGCAAAATGTGTTTAACAGCTTTTGTTTGAGACAAATAGCACGCAATAATATTTCACTGCTGCTTAGCCATCAACAGCAACAGGTGTGAGCTGTTGTTAAGTCATGTGTGTCACCAGTATTGAACAGTGTACTAACTTGGATACAAGTAGGCTATATTTTGTTAGTGACCAGTGATTCTGTAGAATATGTAATACAAAAAAGAGTGGCACTATGTGTATTGTCACCAAAGAGTGTTTATGTGTAATGTGTCAATGAGCGTGAAGCCTAGTAGACGCACACACAGAAAGCTTTTGTATTAGAACGCCTGGGTCCTTTGGATTGGTTGGCCATGGCAGCATTAATTAGCACCCTGAACTGCGTCACTATAATCTTGTTAGAGTACACTGGATTTTTGTCTGACTGATCCGGTTATGTGCTTTTGCCTTTTGTTCTCGCCATGTAAGGCCTGGGAACCTGAAATAGTTTGGCCCAAATCGTTGAAACCCGGCTTTGATTTCAAGTGGAAAGATAACAGAGGATCTGTTTGTCTGTCTGCCACTTAAAGCTGGGTGGTCCAGGAGGTTAAAAGTACTGTGTGCCTGGGCCTGACTGGCACTAATGCCCTTGTGGTTTGTTAATCCCCATCTTCTTCCATATAATTGTATTTCGGCTTCCTATGTGCACCATTTGGAAGCAGTCTACTGCTCTCCGGCTAGTGTGGATGAGGTAGTGCAGAGTGCAAATACACTAATGGACATAGTATTAGATGTGACGTTTTGTATTAAGCTTCTTGGCAACGCCCAGTAAGTGCATTGTCGACATTTAAGGACAGTATCACTTTTAAGACAATGTGTATAAGAACTCCATCTAAATTTGTTAGTTTATAAGTTATTGTCATAATGTCACAAAACCACAGTTTTGTCTATCAGCATATCTGCCTTAGTAACGCTTATTTTCTTGCATTATTTTTTGATAATTCTTTTAACATTTCCCTCCATTCTACCAGTCTTGTAGCGTAAACATGTGTATATAATTTACAGCTTTGTGATGGTGTTTCCTCTGTCCCTTCGTTCAGCATCTTATCTGTTTTAGTAGCCTCTTTTGGATATTTATGATATTTGCATTGTTCAGGATCACAGAGCCCAAGGATTAAACTAAGGAAGTAGAAGCCATTTTCTCACCGGATGAATGCCTCAACCGAACAGCTTTCACTCAGCGAAAAAAACTCTGAAACAGGAAACTGGTTTGCCATATGTGCTCAACAGGAAGTAGTGTTTAGACTTTTTTGTGGAGTTTGTTTTCTTCAAAATATTGATATTAAGCTTAATTATTATAAAGATAATGCTGTTTCTCCTGCATTACTGTACCATTCTAGTACACAGGCTTCTTTTGGTGGTATGCAGGGTCCCTCCTAGTTTAAATTTATTGCTTATTTATACAAAGTTTATGCCAGCTTCTTTTGGTGGTTTAGCTCTTATTTAGAAGTCTTATTTAGGTTCTGCCCTAGACTTGATTTACTCCTGATATTGACCAGGTTTAGATTTTGTAGTACTCTGAAAACGAAATCAATTTTCGTAGGCTATTTACGTGGTGTGAAAAGTTGTCCTATATGGTCAATACTATGTGTGGGTTTTTGAGTAAGAGGATGCTGAATGTAGAGCAGCCCTTGATAAGGATCAAGCCTGGCGGCATTGGAAGACAAAGGCGTCTATTATGATTAGAAATGGCACTTCCTGCCTTTTAAGCTTCACAAAGTAAGCCTCCATATTGACCTATAAAAACATCAATGTTGGTAAATGCTAATATCAAATTATTATAATAGGCAGCTTTTTGGTGGGGTTAAAGGATTTAGTTTGGTCCATGCAGCTGCCGGATGTTAATGTTTTGTGTTTGGGTTAGGCTGAATTGTAGTATACCCAGGAAAGCCATGCCATATGTAGTCCTGTTCTGTTAGCCCATCCAGACTTGCTCTCCGTTCCCAGCATTCCTTCACAGCAGTGCGACCACAGCAAACGAACCAAGGGCAACCATTGTCAACATTGTGCTTTTGGTTTGATGACAGGGAGCTTCTGTTTGAACAGCAGAGTATGACTTCCCCCGAAATATCTGCTCGGGACGATTTTGGGATGTGATTTGACATGTTGAAATTTTTATTAGAAATTCCAC
>KN470018.1:5946-20060 GCA_000787095.1 Periophthalmodon schlosseri
CATAGTGGTCCATGGGTGTATACTAGTCTATGTGTCTTATACTTGTTCTCAGACGAAGAGGAAGAGGAGAGGAAGGAGGGGAAAGGAGTAAAGAGAGGAATGAGGAGAGAGGGTATAGGAATGGAGAGAGGGAGAGAGAGAGGAGGAAAGACGAGAGGAAAGAGGAGACAAGAGAGATGAAGAGGAGGATTAGTGGGAGAGGAAGGAGGTAAAAGAATGGGGAGAAAGAGAGAGGAGGGAGGAAGAGGAAAGAAAGAGGGTAAAGGAATGTAGGGAGAGAGAAGAGAGAGAGAGGAGGGCAAGAGAGGAAAGAGAAAGAGAGAACAGTGCTCAGTGGTCCAGTAGGTTCCATAGTGGTCCATGGGCATATACTAGTCTGTGTGTCTTATACTTGTGAAAGATACAGAGAGAATCATTCTAAACATATTCAGGAAAGGTTCATTTCTGTCCTGTCATTGGCCTTCGAACAATGAGGATTTAGTTTCGATACTAGTCTTAGTATCAATTCGTATGTGATTTTTGATACTTTTGACAATGCTTCTTACTTCTCACACTACACAAACAGGACTAAAATAGACAAAAATGGACTTGGAAAAGCAGGAGAATCCCACCGAGGCTGTCAGCTCCCACAATGCATTGCTTCTGTCCGCAGATAGATCCTCTTGCATGTATCGTATCATTGTGACCTTGAGCCTTGAGACAAACAGAACAAGATTGGCCAAGCGATCCCTGACACTGTGAAGTCGACAGTGAGGATGTGTTGGCCCCATCCAAGCCCATTATGTGTGCAGTTCTGTATAATGCAATAGGACTTCTGTTTGGTCCTGTTCAAATCTTTGTGATGATCAGCTGTTTTGGTGATGGTCAGCTCTAATGCTGACCCTTCCCTGTGCCCAATCCTTCTGTTAGTCAGTCTCCGTCATTCTCTGAGTGAGTGACAAGTGATAAGGTGGATTTAACCAATTATAGTGAAGCATGAACATTTGGAAGAAGCATATATGCTTAGAAAAAATAATACTGAAACTATTTTATGATACTTAAACATTGACTGTACATATAAATGGACATAGCTAACCTGCTAGCCGCCGTGTTCCAAATAGGAAGTGATCATGGACGCATCGACTCTGGCTCCAATTCACTTTACATAAAAAAACTGTGGCCCCTCTCTCTGTAACTGTCGCTGTCAGACTCGTTATTTTGGTCTTAAATGTTCGTATTAACCCGCTCTACATGATCCTGGCAACAGGTTTGATTGACAGCCTTGCTAAGCATTTGCCCCCTGCTAAACCAGCAGTGCGGGTGGGAAGGGGCATTACCTTCAACAACCTCGTTCCAGATTGGCTCTTTGGTTGCTATGATACTCGCGGTCGGAATTCCAAATATGGAACTCTGCTCCTGGCCCCTATAACTGCTCTAGCCTCAACGAGCTTCATTTGACTGGAGCCAAACGCTGTGGGTGATGTTGCACTCACTTAGTTCATTTCTTTATACAGTCTAAGATAAGCCCAGTACAACTCTATTTTAATGTACAGAATTATTAAAAGGCCTGAGCTTCAAACAGCAAAATGAAGCAATAATTAGCCATTAAAGTCATTTATTCAACTATTTGCAGCCCAAATATCACAAACAAATATTACATACAAAAATGGCAGAAAAAAAAAAAAAAAAGTCCCCACTATTGCAACAAAAATGTGTAAGTTAAGTATAAAACTGAACCGTGATCAAATCAAAGTGATCTTGGCTCTTGGATTTCTTTACAGTTTAAAACATGTATTACAAAGGCAGTTGATCAGATCTTACTCAGACTTGTTCTGTTGTTCTCAGTGGTTTACAAAGTGTTTGACCTCATTTAATCCACCTCTATATGGGCTCCATTAGTCTCATGAAGCACATCAAGACGGACTGGATTTCTTGCCATGTTCGCTGTAGCAGAGCCTCATCAGTGGCTCAGTCTCATCTGTATCTTTGCTTTAGCTCAGTAATGTCCCGTATCTTTGCTTTAGTTCAGTAATGTCCCGTGTTTTTGTTCCATACACGACATCTTTAACACAGCCCCATAGAAAGAAATCCAGAGGTGTGACGTCTGGTCAACTTGTATAACCACAGAGTACAACAAACCAAATCTAATGAATATATCTTATCAACTGCCTTTGTAATTATTAAATTTTAAAATTGTAAAGAGACTTTATGAACACCCTGTATTACTCCTGATGTAATGGTGGATCGCTCTCAGCTCTTAGAGAGGTGTTTTTCTGTGTAGATTTTGCTTGCATTTTGCAGTTATCTTAAGAGTATAAATCTGAATCGTGGAAACTGAATTGTAAAACTTTAAAGTTGAATTGTGATAAAATCAAAATAATCTTGGCTCTTTATCAGGGGTGAAGAGGGGAAGAGACATTCAGCAGCAGCATAAACTATTGTGTAACTGTGGCTTTTATCTTTACAGCAAATATTTACTTCTTTATCAGTTGATCTTTTCAAACTTCAAACACCACCTCCAAACTCCAGAAAAACCTTAAATATGAGTTTGTTATTTTGACTAGGCCCAGAGCCAGAGCCGCTCTTATCACGGAGTTGAGCGAGTGTTTGCTCTGAGCCAGAACAGAGACTAAACACGACCACTGCCTCCTCACAAACTGTGTCCTGCTCCTCCCTGTTCCTCTGCTTCTGCTCTGTCGGTTCTGTCTTCTCCTGTCTGCTCCTATCTTCTCCTGTCTGCTTCTGTCTGCTCCTGTCTGCTCTATCTGCTCTGTCTGCTTCTGCTCTGTCTGCTTCTGTTCCCTCTGCTCTGTCTGCTCTGTCTGCTCTGCTTCTGTCTGCTCTGTCTGTGTCTGCTCTGTCTGCTCTGCATCTGCTTGTCCTTGGTTTTCCCGGAGCTAATTAAAACTGTAAAAACAATGAAACCAACACTTTTTCAGCTTACAAACAGGGCTGCACGATTTTAGGAAAAAGTCAATTAATTGCAATTTTTGCGATAAGTATTATGATCAGGTTTTTTTTTTTTTGGGAATACAAGAACTCCATGCATTTCAGAACACGTTTATAAAGGTCTAAAAAGGACAGGGTTAGCAGGTTTTTATTCAGTAACAGAACATCTTATTGTTCAGAGTCATTTTATTACCTGAATCATTTCTGTCTTTGTGATGTAATAATCTGCCCCAGTCTGAGTGCACTTTTTGAACAGACTAATGAGTCAAAATGGAAACAGTAGAGCTTTTTATGGCTTTATGTGACACAAACATTAACAAATTACTTTAAATCCTAGGAAAATACATTTTGTTATTATTTTTACAAAAGCGTAAAGTTTATTTGTGATTGTTACTTCAATTTAAAGGTCCTATATTGCACAAAACTGACTTGTGAGCTTTAATCCATGTTATAATGTTGTTACCCCCTCAAAAACATACATGGAGTTGTGTTTTGTTTCATTCACACATGTTTGAGTAATCTTTTATTAGTCTGTCTACATCTCCAAAGCTCAAAATGCTCTGTTCCACCTTGTGATGTCATGAAGTGGTAGTTTTCTAGTTAACAGCTCCTTTTACCTTTAGATATGTAGAGACTGGCAATTCCAGGGCTGAAATGATCCAAATGATTCTAGTGAAGGTGTATGGAGTTTAAAAAACACAGTGGGCACTTCCTGTGTTACCACATGACATCACAAGGTGGAACAGAGTGTTTTCTGTTTGAGAGAAGAACTCAGGGTTTGTGTGTTAAATATGTGTGAATGAAACAAAACACAACTCCAGATCTGTTTATGATGAGGAAACAACATTAGAACAGAGATCAGAGAATAGTTAGTAATATGGGTCCTTTAAGATACATTTGTGGGCCTTGCTATGGAATTTAAAAGCTAAATATCGGTATTGTCAAATATCGGTATCAGCTCAAAAACATCCATATTGACCTATCCCTAATTTTGATTCATTTGCGATATACTGGTCTGCCTATGGTCCAAAAGCTACTTAGCTGTTAGTTACCGCAGATGTCACATGGATTCTTTGGACCTTAGACACTACATTATTCTTCAGTTAATTTGCATTGTACCTTATATGTAAACACCTGCTAGCAAAGTGCACTGTCAGCTGTTTAGTGTTAGCATTAGCGTCTGTTTGCTTCTCTTGTCCAGTTGTGTTTTAATGAGCATTCCAGAGACCAGAGCATATTATTTTGAGGTTTATGTTCCATGTCCTTGGATGACTGCAGTTTTGTTCCATACCTCTTTGTTGGCACTGGAGCTATATGTGGACACGCTGGAGGCAAACGCTGTTTTTAGAGCTACAAGATGCTTTCTACAGCAAATGGAGGTTAAGGGAAAACCCCTGTCTCAACATGCCAAAGTGTACAGCCTTGTTTTTATAATGTTATGTAACTCAGACTTGAAACACTTCATTGTAGTTTTGTATTCATACTTTGCAGTGATGTCACGCTGGGGTGTTCTACATGCATCTCTATGGTGGAATGTTCAGCAGTTACCATGGAGACACAATACACACAGCTAACACTGGCAAATAAGTTTTAAGATCGTCTGAAACTGCACATAGCAATAGTGAAATAAAAACCCCAGGATCATGTAGAGCCGGTTAAAACGAACATTTAAGACCAAAATGACTGACAGCAGCAGTTACAGAGAGAGGTGCCACAGTTTTTCAATAGAAAGTGAATTGGAGCCAGAGTCGATGGAGCCGGAAGCGCGCCCATGATCACTTCCTATGTCCATTTACATACAGTCTATAGGTTTCCATCATTAACCCAAAACATGCATAAAAGCTCAAATCCTCCAGCTGAGATCGTCCTGACCAACTTTTTCTGTTGTACAAAATACAGCTTTCTTGTTTACTAAATATCATAATTCAGATCGTATTACTCCATTCACAGATGTCTTCTGGTTTCCCTCCTCCGCTCTGCTGAGATCCCCAGACACTGTGAGTCTTTGAGCTGGTGACATGGCGCTGACAGTTTCAGCTACAGCCCAGCTCTGTCTCTGAGCCTTTCAACATGCTTCAGAGAGGTTCCCCTTCATGTTTGCTTCACCGTGCTGTAATATATAACAGATATCTCCAATGAGCTGCATAACTATGGCGATGATTCCACACATCCCAAAACGCTTTTAAATTCCCTGTTTGTATTGTATTTTTTTCATTACCCAAATAGTTCCCTTCTATTGTTTTTCTTTGCAATTAAAGGGCCCGTATTACATTGTTTTCTGATCTCTATTCTAATGTTGTTTCCTCATCACAAACATATGTTACTCAAACATGTGTAAATGAAACAAAACACACTCCAGGTATATCTCACAAGAGTCCATTTTGTGTAATATAGGAACTTTGAGGCACAATAGAGCTTCCCATGTGTTTGTTTCAGTATCACTTCTTCTGCTGCCTTCTAGGAAAGTCTAAACACTCCATTTTGTCTTCACCATTTCGCTGTTTTGACTATTTCCAGAAGCTAGTAATTTGGTGAGCTTTGGAAACACAACAATGCCTAAGAGGATGCCCGACATGGGAACAGAAAGAACGATGTTTTCTGGGGAAGATGTTTTGAAATTGTAGGCTCTGTGCTGTTTGTGAGGCGCGTTTATATCGCCATGTTTTCCATTCTCAAGGCAAAGAGGATGGATCGTTGTTGTCTAATGTTTTGTACAACAGTCGCCCTCAAACATGGGGTGAACAAATTTTCAAAATGCAAAACTGGGACTCACATGGGTTGGGATGCTTGGTTTACATTGTGAAGAGAGAGCATAGGATGGTCCAGTCTCGACTCACTTAAGGGCCAGTCAGAATCTGAGGGACTTTTGCCGGTGCATTTTTTGTCTTATGGTAATTTTCAAGCACGTTTTGTACATATTGTAGCTAAACAAATGACACTATATTCACTTCTTCACTGTTGGCAGGGATCAAAACTAGTGACACCTGGGACATTTCTTGTATAACACAAAGACTGTATAAAGAAGTGGACTAAGTGAGTGTGACGTCACCCACAGCGTTCGGCTCCAGTCAAATGAAGCTAATCGAGGCTAGAGCAGTTATAGAGGCCAATTTGGAGCTGAGTACCATATTTGGAATTCCGGACACGAGTATCATAGCAACCAAAGAGCCACTTGCGAGGCTGTTGAAGGTAACGCCCGTATCACTGGTTTAGCATGCAGCGGACACTTGGCAACACTGTCAATCAAACCTGTTGCTAACGCTAGAGGCGATCTCAGGGAAAGAAGGCGCCTGATTTGTCTGTTATTAATGTTCATATCTTGATTTACAGACACAATAGCGGAATAAAAACACCAGGATCACGTATAGCGGGTTAATACAAACATTTTAAGATCAAAATGACGAGTCTGACAGCAGCAGTTACAGAGAGACCAGGATCAGTATAGCGGGTTAATACAAACATTTTAAGATCAAAATGACGAGTCTGACAGCAGCAGTTACAGAGAGAGGGGCCACAGTTTTTCAATAGAAAGTGAATTGGAGCCAAAGTCGGAGCCGGAAGTACGCCCATGTATGCCCCCACTTCCTATTTGAAACGTTGTGGCTAGTGCGTTAGGTATGTCCATTTATGTATACAGTCTATGATAAAACTGGGACAAATCACTGGTTTTGGATAAGTCTGCTGGGACAGGAGACACAGGGGTCAAAAGTGGGACTGTCCCAGGTCAACAGGGGCGTCTGGTCACTGCTCAAAGGCACTAATTCAAGTGTTTGACTCAGCTTGTTGGTGACACTTAGTTTCTTTATCGCTTGTTGGTTTAAATAGTTGATATTAGGCTGTACAATCGATCAAATTTTAATAGGCTCTGTTTACATTAGCATGCAAGCTAGCTCACTGTGTCTCAAAGCTAATAGTCACTTTTATTAAAATCGGAAAACATAAACAACCTATTAAAATTCAAATTAATTAAAATAAAGACTACCCAATTATTTTTATATGTAGAATACTTCAGTTTGTGGTGTTGTTTTAATATTTATTATGTCTCAAAATTAGCATTAGCGTTAGCATTGAGACACAAACATGTCTCTTTCTAAACACAGAAGTGTCTTTGATGAAGTATTCATTTTATTTGTGTAGTGTTTAACATGTTGTCAGTGACATCCACCTGCAGCTTCCTGTCCACTGTGTGACCCTAACCCCCTGACCTCTGACCCCTAACCCACCTGCAGCTCCCTGTCCACTGCCTGATCTTTATGAGTTATTCATTTTAGCGTGACTCAGCAAAAACCTCATAGAAATAAAACTGGACAGGAAGTAGTGATGCTAACAGTGAGCTACCGGAACTTGTTTTGCACAGAGCCAGTTGGTATTCAGTCATTTGTAATCGTGATCAGCTTGGGTCTTTTTAATGAAGAGGTCCACAGCCAATCCTTTGTTAGCGAAAGCATCTGGTTTGGAGCAGAGTTCAAACTTTAAAGATAGAAGCCATTAAAATTCTATATAGCCCCCTCATCTGAATAAACGCTTGTACAGATGAATATGGCTTTTACATTGTTTATTTTTGCCGTGCACATAGTCACCATCAGAGCTTAAAACATAAACCATGTTTACACCCAAGACAATAGAATTATAAATCATAAGCATACATAAGCATACAATTAACAAAACAGCTTTTTTCCCCTTCAAACTAGGCGCTATTCCTTAGGAGACATTCCCAATCCATCTGCCTTCCCACCCGCACCATGACACTTAAATCACGCCAGGAAGAAAACAGGAAGTCACCCTGCACTGGCAACAACGATAATGAGGTTTATATGGGACAACAGCAGAAAGGAGCTGAACATTTGGTATTTATTTGTAAAAGTCAGATTAAACTCATGATTCACCTGTTTAATCTGTCTTTATATAAATACATTCTTTCCTAGTTTTTTTCTGCATAAATAGTTGTTTTTGCATGAACTCCCCCTGCAGGTGTAGTCTTGCGAGTGCAGCTTGGGTCAGATACACAGATGAACTCCCCTGCAGGTGTAGTCTTGCGAGTGCAGCTTGGGTCAGATACACAGAGATACGTAATAGTTTTGAGAGCTTTGCCACGCCGCCTTTTTAGTCGGCCAATCAATTGGCAGCACATGTCTTTAGTCCAACCAGAATGTGTGTTTTGTATCTACGAGCTTCAAGCACGATTAATACAATACTATGTACAGTTAATTACACAGGTGTACAGCAGTGGCCTGTGTGCGTATGAAGAAACAATCAGAGAGCACTGACCCCTGACCTCAGCCTTATCTCAGCTGTTCAGCTCAGACTTGGACTCTTGTAGAGATAAACGCTCTTTCCAATCCAATGAGCCACAGCGCTGTCCAGAGCAGTGCAAAAATGATACAGAAAGTGAATTATTTCTACTTTTATGTCTAATCTTTGATCAGAACAGTATATTTTAAAAATTCTACCAACATTCGATATATTTCATTGTTAACAAAGTATATTTATCACTGTTTATTTATCTTAGACTGTATAAAGACGTGGACTAAGTGAGTGTGACGTCACCCACAGTGTTCGGCTCCAGTCAAATGAAGCTTATCGAGGCTAGAGCAGTTATAGGGGCCAATTTGGAGCTGAGTTCCAACATAGCTGAGTGTCATAGCAACCAAAGAGCCAATGTGGAGTGAGGCTGTTGAAGGTAATGCCCCTGTCTGCCCACACTGCTGGTTTGGCAGGAGGCGGGCAATAACCATGACCTTGGGGAAAGAAGGTGCCATATTTGTCTGTTATTATGTTCATATCTTCAGTTACGGACTCAATAGCGAAATAAAAACCCCAGGATCATGTAGAGCGGATTAATACGAACATTTTAAGACCAAAATGACGACTCTGACAACAGCTGTTACAGAGAGAGGGGCGATAGTTTTTCTAATGTAAAGTTAATTGGAGCCAGAGTTATTGGAGCCGGAAGTGCGCCCATGTTCACTTCCTATTTGGAACACAGCGGCTAGCAGGTTAGCTATGTCCATTTATATGTACAGTCTATGGCTTGAAGGGATAAAAATTGAATTGTGGGAGTTGACAGGGTTTGAGTTTCCCTGTCAGCTCTGTTTCCCTGTTTGTGACGCAGGTGCTCCGTTGACATGTTTCTGGGTGTTGACATATTCTGACACCTCCATAATGAGACACAGCGGGCTTTTCTTCTGGTCCTATCCAATTTCATATCACTCCCATAAGGCCACGCGACGCGCAAGGAATCAATTTTCCACTTTACATTTAAATGATCATTTTAGCCAAGCGCGCAAGTGTCAGGTCCCATCAAAATACAATTCCGAGTATAGGAATTTTACAAAAGATACTTAAAGCTGTTCGTGTGGAGTGTCAAACCTGTAATAGACCTAATCATTTCAGTTTTCTTGGTGTTTTTTGACAATTATAACTTTATAGTCCATCAGATCAATGCTGTGTTCTTGGTCAATTTTAACCTCGATCCTCAAACTCGTCTGCTCATAAATGTGGAGCTAAAGGGCAGATGGATAGAAATGTAAAGATTAAACAACAAGGAGCCGTGCATTATGCCCATAGACTGTATATACTGTATAAATGGACAGTAGATATGCTGATTTATATAGAGAGCCTATGGGATCACCACAGCAGCGGGTAAACAAATGAACTTCTGTTAGGAGGGACTAGCTTCAGCTGAAATAGAAATAACGAATGCTTTGAACATCCACAGACAGACTTAAAATAGTTTTAAATCTGAACCTTGAGTTTGTAGGGTCCTGGTATAAGCGGATTAAACAGAGGAGCAGGAGTTACACTGTTTTTACACCTCACCTCCTCGTTGTTTAATCCTGACACAGTCCATCAGATCAATGCTGCAGACCGGATTGATTTTAACCTTGGTCCCTGGTTTGACCCACAGCTCATAACTGTGGTGATGGAAGCAGCAAAAGGACGACTGCATAGATTTTATTCAATACGACGGCCTCTTAATCAGCCTGGCTTCTTATTCTCAGAACTCTCTCCCCGTGTAGCCAACGGTGGAGCTTAATTGGCAGGTTTCAGATTCGAGAAGGTGATGATGTCATACTCTCAGATGGCGGCAAGAGGCAGATTTTCCTATAGATCACATTATACTTTGCCATGAATTATCTCAAAAGGTAAACGCACAAATATTGAACCTGATCATTTCTAAGTGACTGGACCCAAGAACTCACTGTATGACAACACACATCTGCATTTGAACAATATTCATTTTAGCTGCCTCCATCTGTGCTAAATATTAGAATTGTAGAATTTTTTATGTCATCTGAAACCCAGCAATTGGTACTTTGCAGCTGATGCCATCAACATTCCCTGGGGGTGTGATGCTAACTAAAGGCACTCTACTGTCTAAAGCTCTATTAGACTTTAATCTTAGCTTTGCTTTAACACAATCTGACCAGAAAGAACTGACTTAGCTGGAACTACAACAGGTGAGCAGATTTGTGCTGTTAAACAAGACCCTCTCAACTAACATTACAGTCACAAGCTAGCTAGCAATAGCCAACAAGTTTATCATTAGTCACTCTCACCTTTTTGTTGAAAATCAAACTTCTAAACATGACCATGAACGCTCGGATTGATCACAGGCTCCTGAAAATGTGCTCTTTAAATCACTTTTAGATTTTTCCTTGCATTTTCAAACAATCTTAAAACTTTTTTGGTAGTCTTTGCTAATGTGTGCATTGCGTCTCCATGGCAACTGCTGAACATTCCACCGTAGACATGCATGTAGCATAACACCACCACCAGTGTGACATCACTGTAAAGCATCAATATGCAGGATCATAACTCATATTAATCATGTTATTTATTTCAAAAAGTCCAAATGTGTTTGTGCCTTTCGCTGCAGAAGTGGACGAGCAGTTACTTCTACATCATCTGCCACCTTTGCAAATGAAAGTTATTTAAGAGTTTATATTTTCTCACTAGAGTTTTAATTTAGACTTTAATTAGAAGTACTGCGTTGGTGCAAAGGTTATTCTGATACTTTGCAATACTAATTCAGTGTTACACTTAAAATTCCTGAGCCTGGTGGGAATCCATCAGGTTCTTCGTGCTCCCAAGAACTTAATGCATGTTTATGGACAAATTCTCCAAATGGGGAATTTTTTGTTGAAAAATCTATACCCAGATAATAACTAAAACTAAAAGTAGTATTGGAACTAGATTAAAGAGGGGGTATTTTACTTCTATGGGGCATTAAAGAGGGGGACAGCATTGTTGTTGTAGGCCCCTCTTATGGATAGCTGCACATCACACTAGCAACCAGCCCATTAAAAAAAATTGTACCAAAAGGACGCTGCTGAATCGTACCTGTATCACCGATTAAGAAAATAAAACTAGAGAAGGAAGAGCATACGTCACAGTGGGCGTGTACTGGTGGTGGTGAAAACGGGGGTAGATCAGCAAAATGGCATCTTGAAAATAAGAGATTAAAGATTACTCAAGCAAGAATCACTCCAAATACAACTTCGACAGGGTATATAACATGATTAAAATCTCTGAAAAGTCCATTTTGCAGAGAAGGTTTGAATTAAAATCCTACTTTATTACCATCTACAACCAAAACTATGGCACGCTGCATGAAATCCCATTAAAACAGTACAAGTATTGCATCCGTCTTGCATGTGCCCAAACCCACCAGTATCTGTACCTTCTTATTCCCCAGCTGTCAGCACTCGTTTCACTAATGCTCATCGCGCTTCATAAAGCTCTGATGAAGATCTGATAACGCAACAGCACACGGCGTTCTCGCAGAGGACGGATACGTACGGCCCCGAGACACGCCATGTGACAGCAGCGGTGGGTAATTAAGCAAGGCTCCTATCATCGGGGGAAATGGCGTCTATCCGGCGTCCTTCCCGAGAGTATATTTTGTATCTCTGAGATTGTAGTGAAAGTGACCTTGGCAACCCCTTTCTCCCCTCTGTCTTAAATCTGCATGAATGAAAGTATATAAGAGGCAGGATCTAGTATGTCTGCTGAGCCACAGGGAATAGTGTTGGCCCCATTCCTTCCTGTTCAGTGGTTATCTTTGTGTCGTCTTTGGTTTTACAGCAGTAGAAAGCATGTCCTTGGACTTAAGCTCAAGTCTTTGTCTCAGCTGTAGTTCAGTCATAATGAACACAGGGATCACGGATTGATTTGATTGGATTAGCAGCAGGATAGACTGACCTCTATAGAGCGACTTGGTTCAATAGGATGTGTGGGTTTGTTTGTAGGTGCATGTGAACAGCAACAGCAATTTGGTTTATATGAATCCCTGAAGTCGCGCTGTCAGGATGTCCATATGTTTAAATACATTGCATTACATTAAAGAGGGGGGTATTTGGAGCTTTCTCTCATATTATAACGTTGTTCCCTCTTGCCTGAAGAGGTTTTAGATGTCATCCATGCATGTTTGAGTAACTTAGCGATCTCTCCCGGGCCTTATTTGAACCTTCCTTAAAGTTAGCAGTAAGATTCTGTCCATTGTTCCGCCCACAAGCCTACGTCACCCATGCTCCAACACGACAATTCTCCATAAATATACAAAAACATAATACAAAACAATACACTATGGCTTCACAAACCTGGTGGTTTGTTGGAAAAATATTGGTACCAGGATTTTTGGGTATGACAGAAGTACCCTAAGTCTGGGGACACATATTGTCCTGGCTACCTGACTGTTAGCGTCACTACTTGTCCAGTTGTAACTCCATGAGGTTTTTGCCGAGTCACGCTAATGCTAATTTTGATGCATAATAAATATTAAAACAACACTACAAACTGAAGTGGGTGAACACTTAGTACACTTTTACTAGAAGTTAGCATAAGCTTTGAGACACAGCGACCTAGTTAGCATGCCACTGTGTCCTGAGCTTATTCCAATTACAATACGCTACTGGTTTGCCTGTACATCACCTCCTCAGTTCCTCGTGCCCTTGCTCACTTCATGTTGACCCCGCCTTTTAAACGTTCTCAGGTTCTTTGTGTCCAGATGAAAAACTGATCGATCCCTTTTTCTTTACAGAGTCCAGGAGATAAATTGGTCTGAAGCTAAGCCGGGCTGAACACAATTATACCAGAGCCTCAGTGGTAAACCAGCGCCGCGGACTTGGACCTGTGTGTGCCTTTGTACTCTGATGAACCAAGAGGAGCCGCCCAATTATTACAAGATTAGGTGAGTACATATGCAGATTCTTTTGGTTGGAAAGCTGACTTCTTGCACGCTGGGGAGTGAATTATAAGGACAAAAGAGCGGACGTGGAGATGTGATAAGAATATGTGTGAGGAGAGCAGCAGGAAGCACAGAAGGAGGCAGTGGACACTATTTGGTTGCGCCCGCTGAGATTCTTGGAGCAGACACAGGGACACGAGGACATGAGTCTGAATGTGAGTTATACCATTTCTGTCTCTGATTTTTATCACATCTCCTACACAATTACACTATTCTGGTGTGTTTATATTGGCACAAACTGAGATGAGTTCTTGCAGTGGACAGTAATGGGCTGGAAGAATCTTGTGTGGCTAACAGGGCTGCCAGATTAATCGAAATTGAAAGTGAGATGGGCGTAATTAGAAAATCACAAAGGGTGCAGTTTTTGAAGTGCCATAATTTCCTCCACAAACAACAAAATATTCTGTCTTCTTCATACAAACGTCTAACTCTGTAGTTTAGATCTGTACAAACATGTTCTGAAATGTCCTGTGTCAGATGCCCTCCCTGTGTCTCCATGGGGTCTTATTGTGCATAAAAAGTGCTAACCCTGTAGTAGAGGGAAGCACTCTGTGCATTTGTGGAGAGGTAAGACCATAGACTGTATATATAAATGGACACAGCTAACCTGCTAGCCGCCGCATTCCAAGTAGGAAGTGATCATGGGTGCACTTCTGGCTCCATCGACTCTGGCTCCAATTCACTTTACATCACTTCACTTTTTTCATCTCATACCTCTCTCTGTAACTGCTGCTGTCAGACTCGTCATTTTGGTCTTAAAATGTTCATATTAACCCGCTCTACATGATCCTGGGGTTTTTATTTCACTATTTTGTCCCTAAATCAAGATATGAACATTAATAACAGACCAATCATCTGCCTTTTTTCCCCGAGGTCACTCCCGCTAGCATTAGCAACAGGTTTGATTGCCAGTGTTGCTAAGTGCCTGCTCCCTGCT
>JACM01026901.1:0-14747 GCA_000787095.1 Periophthalmodon schlosseri
TATGTATAGACACATGTCCTAATAGACATCTATATAAATTCAAAAGAAATACAGCATATATAAATATATAGTCTTTTTTCCTCGGTTTCACACCAGATGTAGCAAATCATGCATTGATTTGGCATAGCCCACGTTTTACACTGGATGCCCTTCCTGACTCTTTTATACTTATTTTATTATATTATATATTATTTTATACTATACTGATCCATATGCTCATTATATAGGAACAACATATAAATGTTCTTATTACACAGCCTCCTAACTATATGGGAAACAGGTCATTGGCACCTAACACAATATAATGAAACATGAGCATCCTGTAGCCTATAGACTGGAATAGATAATCTGGTTTGTACAAAGTTCAGTGTAAACGTTATTTTACCCTTAAGCTTTAACATTAGCCAAATGTGTTCCAGTTTGTGCTTTTTCAATTTGTTGTTTTATCTACGTTAGTTTGTGGCCTGATGTTGACCGTAACACGCGCAAATGAAGATGTTAAAGAAGAGTAAAAGTCTAGACGTAAACTTAAAACACGCACGCGCAGTATTGATAATAAAAATGAAGGTGTCTCATGAGGAGCGTGCACCACAGGGAGCTCAGGCTTCAGGCAGTTTCCACATACAGACTCGAAACATAAAAGAACTATTCTCATGTTACCTTCTGCGCTCAGCAGAGCCAAAGACGTGTTCTCCAAAACTGAGTCTTGAAAAGCGTCTAACAAACTGCAGTTAAGGTCCCCGAGCTCGGCAAAGATGATGTGGTAAATGGTGGCGTCCATGGTGCCGCTCTCACGCGTGGATAATCCCGGTCCGAGGCGAAGGGGCGCGTGGAGCGCAGCAGTGTTGTGGCGGGCGGCTGGAGTGAAGTGGAGCAGCGCTGATGAGAGCAGAGGCTCCAGGAGTGGATGAGAGGAGGAGAGGAGGAGTGGAGGTGGAGAGAGGGGAGAGCTGTGTCTGTTCCCGCTGTGCGCCACGCCTGACCAATCACAGCCGCGCGCTCTGGCACACGTGCCAGAGCCGCGCGCTCTGGCAGCGGCTCCAATGTGCTGACGGACTGTGACATGGAGCTCGTGACCACATCACGGACTCAGCCACTGTGACAAGTCCCACCTGCCACCGCGGGTTAGAGCGAGCGGAGAGCACGCTCCAGCTCCACGGACATGGACACGTTTGGAGTCAGAGGCACGCGGAGCGGAGAGTAAACAAACTCGGGCCACGCACACTTCTCTTCTGCTCCTTAGGCCAGGATTATGCTAGGTGGTCGGGTGAGCTACTCCTCTTACAAAAAGTCAGCGGAAGTGGGCTAAATATATTTGTTATCACACAGCACACAAGCCTCTTGAGCAAAGCATCATTTAACAGAAACATGACTGTATATTATTTACCATACTAATATATGTATAGATGTTCCCTTACCTGGTAGATCTGCTTTTGGGGTAGATTCCAAACCCTACAATAGAAAGCTACTATTATTAGAATAATAGTTCAAATTTATGTTTCAAGCTCAAAAGAACTTTACAACTGTATTGGTCAATATATCAGCTTTTTCAGGAGCAGAGGCTCGCACTCACGCCTCACACTGAGAGGGTCCTGGGTCTGTCAACCCTGGGCCAGATGGGGCCTTTCTGAATTTATTTATCCCCATGTTGGTTTCCCCCAGTTTCCATTCCATTTCCATTAACCTAAAACATTCACAATAGACTAATCCTCCAGCTAAGGTAGTCCTGACTACGCCTAACTAAAGATCTGGAGATGGGTCCCCGGGTGCTGCTTAAACCTGACAGGTTGCCTTATGCAGTGGTCCAAATATCGCCTTACTTAATGTAAATGTAAAAACTTTCTATCCCTTCTTTTAGTTTACGCCAATAAAACTTTGAACTGTGGGAGTATCTTGCACAGCACTTTTCGAACATAAATGATTCACTTTGGCACTTACCATGTTTCTAAACTGGTCTATACAGTTTGAGACATGAATGTTTCATCCCACGGCCTTTTATATACCTTGTGATTTTCAGATTTGGACTCACACTTTTCAGATCAGTCCTTCAAAAGTACTTGCTCACTCCCATTGGCATCATCTTGTGGTTAACCGTGAAGCTCCTCCGTGTTTTTAAAATCCTTACGCATTCAGAATATAGGTCCTTGAATAGCATCAAGACCCTCAGTAGAAAGGATTAGATTTCTGACAATGACCTTTGCCGGCGTATGGTTATCTCCCCATGAGGTGCACTGGGGAGTTGGCTTTCTGGTCACGTTCCGAACACTATGACCATTCAAAGGAAAACTGGACCAATGACCAACTCACAGGGCTAAAAATAGTAATTAAGCTGGCCTCAAAAGTTAATTAATTCCCACCCATTTCACATAATAATACAGCATACAGCTACATACACATCGAAAATGGTTAGCGTTCCCTTATCAAAAACATACCTGGAGGTTTATTTTGCTTCATTCACGCTTGTTTGACGAATCCTGTTTGGTAAGTCTGCACCCTCTGAGCTCTAAAAAAAAAACAACGCAATTTTGAATTTTCCAGGATTGTTACGTCACAGGTAAAAATCCAGACGTCTCCTACGCTGTTTTAAGTCTAAAAAAAATACGCAATTTTGAATTTTCCAGGATTGTTACGTCACAGGTAAAAATCCAGACGTCTCCTACGCTGTTTTAAGTCCATAAATCACCGGCAGACTCGTAAGCGTTTCTGTCATCACGTGCATTCTTTACTGCTGCGTCCTTCAGTTAGCATGTCGGAAAAGCTAACGCTACTTTTTTCAATAGTAATTCCCTCCGCTGCTAGTAGAGGGCGTCCTAACCCGAGTTCCCAGTGTAGGGAGCTCATCTGTGGTAAAAAGTTGTCTATAGTCTGAAGACAGAAATTGTTTTAAATTCTCGAAACATGAAATGCCAAAGCAAAGTTACTCAAGAGCATGTTTAAAGGCTATTAACACCAAAATAAAATGTACAAAAAAATTAAAACTCCAAAATGTGAACATAAAAAAACCTAAACAGTTGTAAATATATGTAAATATATGTAAATAAAACCCTTTTTTTGCCCATTTGTTCTATCACATCCCTGGATCTCTCCTCCATCGTAGATCTCTCTTTCCACCAAAGGAAGGATTGCCTCAGGACAATTTTCCATTTCCTGGTTTCACAGTTGACCGTTGGACGCATATTCGCCTGGTTCTTTGATCATGCTGGTTTTTGGCTCCTTCGTGGTTGATTTTTCAAACCCTTAAAATGAGTTTTTGAAGCAAGTGACTACATGCTGTTATGATCACGGACTATACGAGCACTTGGGAAGGAATGAAGAAGAATTATGAACGTCTATGCAGCTAATGAAACAATGTCAAAACGTAGGCATTTTTTATTCGTTTTGAAGCATGGAGTAGTAGGTTTCTGTGTTGCATCTAGTGATTGGCCTTGTATCTCTTTAAGGGGAGATCATTGAGTGTAAAACATCCCAAACAAAAATAGATTCGATTGGAATAAAATATAAAAAACAGAACTAGTTTTTTCTTTAAATCATTTGCAGCGATCCATATTCCTCACATTCCTAGCATCCTAACTGTTCCCCATGGTAGTTTATAAGCACTTTAGACATGGTCGTCACGGTAAAGCTAACAACATCTATAGCATGCTAACAGCTCACTTCCTGTTACTCGGGCAATAAAACGTTTTATGATTAGATGCAAACAGCGCACAGCAGTCTCACTTCTACCATAATAGCTGCTTTTACCATATATCTGTACTGGGGCAAAACCATGGATTGTATATGTAAATAGACATAGCTAACTTGCTAGCCACCACGTTCCAGATGGGAAGTGAGCATGGGCGCGCTTCCGGCTCTATCGACTCTGGCTCCAATTAACTTTGTATTGAAAAACTGTCGCCCCTCTCTCTGAAACTGCGGTTGTCAGGTTCATCATTTTGGTCTTAAAATGTTCATATTAACCTGCTTTACATGATCAGGCACCTTCATTCCCCGAGGTCGCTCCCGCTAGCGTTAGCAAAAGGTTTAACTGACAGCATGGCTAAGCATTCGCTCCCTGCTAAACCGGCGGTGCAGGCGGGAAGGGGCGTTACCCTCAATAGCCTCGCTCCGGATTGGCTCTTTGGTTTTTATGATACTCGTCGTCGGAATTCCAAATATGGAACTCGGCTCCAAATTGGCCCCTATAACTGCTCCGGCCTCGATCAGCTTCATTTGACTGGAGCCGAAAGCTATGGGTGACGTCACAACTCGGCTCCCAAATGGCCCCTATAACTGCTCCGGCCTCGATCAGCTTCATTTGACTGGAGCCGAAAGCTATGGGTGACGTCACACTCACTTAGTCCACTTCTTCATACAGTCTATGGGCAAAACAGATTTTGCTCAACTACATTAGCAACTTTAAGGGCATCCCATTCAAAAGAAGTCATTTGGTTATGAACTTCACATCCCCAGTCGCAACCTTTCGCCGCAGCAGTAGAATCATTAGCCATCTCAGCCTCTTTGTCTCCTCTTCATCGACGTGTCATACTCCCGAGACAGTCTCTTCGTTTTCTATTCGTTCAGAACAAAGTACTCGAAGACTGATTATGGAAACAGTATCGCTCCTCGAAGAAGCTTGACACACAATTAGCATGTACTCATTATCATAAGAATGCCACATCACAATGATACAAGTGCAGTAAGTGGTTTACATGACATTGACCTAAATATCGCCCCCAATGTGACATAAGCAAGGTTTGACGTCTGAATATATGAATAAATGGTCTACTCTAATTCACAAATAGTTAGTTGCGCTCCTGTGTCGTTTCCCTGCTAGCTTAATTTGAGGAATTCAGTTTTGTATAAAAGGTTAACAAGGCCCCGAATCAGCAGCTTGGAGAATTCTGATTTCCTAAGTGAATAATTGCTAACTAATAGTCATTTTAAAAACACGTTAGTCGGTTTCCAGTCATTTTTGTTCATTTTGTCCGTTTGAATATCTCACGTGGAATTTTAATGGGTCGGCAGTGTTGTAGTGTGTTAAGCATTCACCTATAAAGGGTAACCGAGTTTATTCCCGCTAAACAGACAGGGTCAGTGTGCAGTTTGCCAAAGAATAGTGACTGAAGAGGTGTAAAAAATAAAAATGACTCAAAATGATTCAAAATATGCTATATACTTATAAAGCGTGTAATTGTCCAGTAATCAAGAAGTGCGCTTCATCATGCTCGTTGTTGTAAGTTCCGCTGAGGTCATTAAAAAGGTACGAAAAAAATGTAGTTAAAGGTCCTATATTACACAAAACTGACTCTTTAAGCCATGTTAGAATGTCTGTGATAGTTTCAGTCACACATGTTTGAGTAATCTTTTATTATTAGTCTGCCAAAGCTCAAAATGCTCTGTTCCACCTTGTGATGTCATGAAGCAGTAGTTTTCAGGTTAACAGCTACTTTTGACCTTTTAGTAGAGATTCCAGAGCTGAAATGATCCAAATGATTCTAGAGAAGGTGTGTAGAGTTTAATCAGTGGACCACTTCCTGTATTACCACGTGACATCACAAGGTGGAACAGAGTGTTTTCAGTTTGAGAGAATAACACAGCCTAAATGTGCAGGGTTTGTGCGTTAAACATGTGAATCAAACAAAACACAACTCCAGGTCTGTGAAAGAAGACCAATGAAAGTTCTGAAGTATGGTTTCACTTTATATATCCTACCATGCAGGCATAGGCGGAAATCACGGGGGGGACAGGGGGGTCCGGACCCCCCTTTGCCGACTAGTGTCCCCCTCTCCCCTCTTACTGTCCCCCCTTCCTCCTGTATTAACGCTTTATAAAAAATAGCGAATTATTGTAAAACCTATTTATATATTAGAATGTAAACAGTATCCACACAGTTCACTGTCATTAAATAAGTCTGAAAATGAAAAACCGATCCACCCCTCCCTGTTGTTACACATTGGTTTAGTCCGTTGCTCCTGCGATGCGCACGCGGGTGTCAGGGCTGTACGTTTGCTGTCATTTTTCGCGTGAAAGAGACAGAAAATTGGCAAAAATGTGTTCGGCATTTATTCAGCTAATGCCAATAAAGCCTCATTATAAGTATCATTCAGAAAGTCAGTTTTCTTATTCTGCTCCGTTACTTTATGTAAAACGTGTCACGTGTTCACAGTTATGTCCAAACATGGCAAAAAAGCGAGTGGATTTTAGGTCATAGTCGCCAAAACGCAGAGTAAGTTACTGAACTTCACGGTTCGCCAAATATTATGTTATAGACTTTGAAGAGTGAAAATATATAACTTAATGTCGTAGACACGGGATCCTGAAAAGGAAGTAGGGGCAGCTGTTATAAAACATTAACCACGCTCGTGTCTGGTAAGTTTATAAGTTTTGGTTTAGAAATTTAGGACACAATAGGACATAGAAGGAAACGATGAATTTACGCCTGCTCGGTACAATATCTCAACTCGTAAGATGCTTCTACGCTTACGTCAGTGTGACTGAGGTGTTCTGAGATAAAACGTCAAATGCTGCCAACTGAATTAACAGCAGCGCAGGTCACAACACAAGTCACATCTGCGCCCTACACCAACAAATGGCACCCGCTCTCGTTTTAGCCTTTGGGTTTTAACATCTGTGCCAAGTGCCAAAAGCGCAGTGTATTTTCTTACCGGTAACAGAAGAGTTGAAGAAACAGTGTCTCCAATGCAGGACTTTCACAGTGTTTCAAAGTCAAAGTGTTGTGCTTAATAATATCCACTTTCAGTCACAGTCTGCAGCGTCTGCGCTTAAAGTTGAAACCAAACACATAATATGGACCAAACTCCGTCAAAAAACTCCTCCTCGGTCCTGGTGAAAGTGTGATTCCCAAGTAAATGTGGTGTAGTAAATATGTTACGTGTGTGCGTAAAAATGCAAAGTCCAAATGAGTCCATGTAAAAGGCACCATAATCATCCTCCTTCGCTCAGGTAACCGCAGAGTAAAATCATTAAGTTATCAAAACAAAAAGCACGTCCTCCGCAGCGCTGCATTTGTTATGAATCGCCATAAGCGGAGAAAACAAAAGTGACCTAAGCGCGTCCACGTGAGCTTCAGCTGTGTGCGCTCTGTTCATTTGCGCATTAGTTTTGAGTTATAATTAAACAGACATCACATAGTCTACCTATTTTTAATAAAGAAATTATATTCATAACCTGATTAAAAACTTGAATAATATTTTTGCTTTATATTTGCCATTTATTTACATTTCAAAAAATATTTGGAGCAAAAATGAGATGTAGTGCTTCTATTTAATCTTTAAATGGTTCTTTTTAACAATAGTTACTTTTATATGTTATTGTGAATGTCAAACAAGCATCTATTGTTCAGCTTGTTTTAGACTAATATCTGTGGGGGAGAAGTCTTGATTCTGGGGGGCCTCCATAATCTCCTCTATTAATGGGACACGCTGGATTTTGTGTTCTGTTAAAGTGTGTTTAAAACATTTACCACTTTGATATTTGATTTTTTTTCTAAATCTAATGAAAAAAACATGGAGTGGCTTAAATGGAGTTGTTAGAACAATTAAGTTTTGAATTTGTGTTCATATTTTCATATTGTTGAACAGTATTTTGTACAGTTGCACACATAGCTTATGTGTAAATATATTCAACTGTTTACTGAGACCTTTTCATTGTTCAAAAGGCAAATATTCACTCGTAGTCCAATAATAGCCTCATCATAATAACATAGTTATTGAATTTATGATTCGGTATCGTTACAACTCCCTTCAAAGGATAGTTTTCATTTCCATTGATTTATTGTCCCCCCCTAGACCAAACTGAGAGTTTCACCCCTGCAGGCAGGTGACGTGCTACCTCCAGAAAGTTCCACCTTGTGATGTCATGTGGTAATACAGGAAGTGCTCCTCTGTGTTTTTAAACTCCATACACCTTCACTAGAATCATTTGGATCATTTCAGCCATGGAATTGCTCTACTGATCAAAAGATAAAAAGTAGCTGTTAACTTGAAAATTATCGCTTCATGACATCACAAGGAGGAACAGAGCATTTTGAGCTTTGGAGATGTAGACAGACTAATAATAAAAGATTACTCAAACATGTGTGAATGAAATGAAACACAACTCCAGCTACGTTTTTGAGGAGGTAAGAACATTATAACATGACTTAAAGCTCACAAGAGGATCTTTAATGTGCATTTAGAACTGTTGTCATAGTGATTAACATTTTAAAATGAAATGTATATTTTGAGTGGGGATAGTCATTGAAATTTGCATATAACAGGAATCTGAAAGCCATGAACACATGCCACAGAATCTATTACAAGTAGCACAAGTTTATTACAAGTTTAAAACACTTTAAGACAGAAACTGGTTCATCCAAAGAACAAAACCCCGAGCCATAAACAAAGCTATGATGATGATGATGCTATGATCTACTCCATTCGGTGCAGTGAAGAGTGCAGTGAGCGTTACATTGGAGAAACTAAACAGCCACTCCATAAGAGAATGTACCAACACCGTCGAGAGAGCTCCTCTGGACCCCAGTCCGCCGTACATCTCCATCTGAAAGCCACGAACCACTCTTTTGAAGATAGTGAAGTACAGATCTTAGCCAGAGAGAAGAAATGGTTTGAGAGGGGAGTTAAAGAACCAATATTTGTTAGGAAAGATAATCTTTCCTTAAACAGGAATGGGGGCCTGAGACACAATCTCTCACAAATCTATGATTCCATCCTCAGACCCAAAACAAACAGAACAATAGGTGGGTCATTAAAGGTTGAATAGGTTCATTAGGCTGAAAGTGGAGACAATAGCTGTTTACAGTTTCAGTGTAGTTAGCCCTTCCCTTCAGGTAGATATAAGGCAGTGTCCACCAGCAATCTGACTAGAACTGAAGAAGCGGCTTGGGATGAGCAGCAAACATCTTCACTCCTACAACGATTTGTCCAGTTGACGGATTTCGACTCCGTCTTTTGCTATGGATCAGACCTGGACGACTGAGGGACTACACAGACACAAGTTTAAAAAGTTTTCCATTCAAAACAGTTCAAAGGCCACTTCGTTTTCTAAAGCATGTGTAATTGGCTTAGATAAGAGCATTGTCATGTTGTAAGCCAAATTATTACATTTGTATAGACTAACATATTCTAGAACATTCCATTATATCGTTAATACAAAGATAGCAAAATTACACTGTGCAGACAGCTCCGCGAGAAAATGGCTGTGTGCTCCTGTCCTGCGGATGAGGGACAAAAGCCTCATTGAAACGGCTGTCCAATTAAAATGAATTTGTTGCGCTTTAAAATCTATTTGTAGCTGTGTAATTGCAGATTTAATATTATCACACAGAATCACCTTTTTCATTATCGGTGTGACAGTGCACCAAGGGGACCCCTGCACACTGCACCTGTCACTTTGAACGGAAGCTAACTTTAACAATACCCATGAATAAGCCAGGTGTTGGGTTTTGTACCTGTGTGGAAATTTTTCATAAAGTTAATTACAGTTTTTGTGGCAATTTTGTGTAACATATCAGGAACGTATTGTAATGGAAGGTCTTGTATGTGCACAAATCTGGACTGACATACTGTTATGTGTAGGAAAAAGCCATAGACTACGAAGTGAGTGTGGCGTTACCCACAGCGTTCAGCTCCAGTCAAATGAAGCTCATCGAGGCTAGAGCAGTTATAGAGGCCAATTTGCAGCAGAATTCCACATTTGGAATTCTGTCCACAAGTATCATAGCAATCAAAGACCAATCCGGAGCGAGGCTGTTCAAGGTAACGCCCCTTCCCGCCCGCACCGCTGATTTAGCAGGGAGCGGGCGCTTAGCAACGCTGTCAAACCTGTTGCTAACGCTATTGGGAGCAACCTCGGGGAAAGAAGGCGTCTGATTTGTCTCTTATTAATGTTTATATCTTGAATCACGGATAAAATAGCGAAATAAAAATACCAGGATCATCTAGAGCGGGTTAATACGAACATTTTCGAGACAAGAACGACGAGCCTGAGTCAATGGAGCCGGAAGTGCGCTCATGATCACTTCCGTTGACAGTTAGCACTAGCATTAGCTGCATGCTCTGATAGTAGCTAGTGACTGCATTGTCCCGGTCAAATAAATACATACACTATACCAGTCAGTGTTTCTTAAACTGTGGTATGTGTACAACTGGTGGTACATGGGTGGCCTCTGGTGATACACAGGGCCGTCTGCTTTTTGAGTATTTGTTTAATTGAGACATAGCTATTCATGTCTTTGTGTTCATCATTTTTAAGAGTTACCTCATCTATGGTTTAGTCTCATTTTAGACCTGGTTTAGTCTCATTTTAGACCTGGTTTAGCACATATTTCAATGGAAAGTACAATGTTATCAATAGGGAAAACTGTCTCTTGGCCCCATCTGGCATTATGACATCATCACATTTTAGAATCTGAAAACCACCAGTGTTACGCAGAACTGAGGCTGTGTCGAATGCTCACACTATTTCATACTTACGGCACTATTTAGGGGTCACACCATTTTTAGCGGTGTCCGAATGTGCAGCTGGTTAAAAAGTAGTGCACTCAAAATTTCCCACAGTGCACCTTGAAAAGTAGTGTCCAGCGCTGGTCACTAGACGGGTCAGTATAGACCACAACGCACTGCAAGAGTTGGAAAACAACAGCGGACAGAGACAGGTCTTTAACTGGACAAACACGACTGAATGAAGCAGATAGAAGCGCTGGTTTATCGCACTGTTGATCCTGATTATGAATAAAACACTCTTAAATAAACCGTTGCTGTGTAAAGTTGCTAGCTTTAGCCGCGTACCTTAGCTTGAGCTGTTAAAAAGCGATAATTTCCACATCTCACATAAAAAGCAAATACAGTTCTTTGATGGATTGATGGCACAACAGGCACAAAACGCACACTTTTGTAGAGTATAATTTTACCCCGTCAAGGCTCCATAAAATGAGTTTAAGCTGAAATGATCTCTGTTGGAAATGTCACAGTGTTATGTTTGGTCTTATCTTCATTATGTTAATTAGCTCCGCGCCTGGCACAGAAAATTCCATTGAATTAAGCTTCAGTGTGCTTCATTCAAATGACAAGCTCTCCAGCCAATTGTACACTCGCTTGAGTTTTTCCTCTTCCAGCGTTTCAGCCACATCTCACACCTCCCCTCTGCTCCATGCACTGCAGCAACAGAACCATTATCCTCCTCAGCCTCTCCATCTTCTTCAGCACCACCAGTGTGTAGGCGCTTTAAAGTGAGAGGTATCCGTGGGCCTGACACTAAAACAAATTTTGGAGCACGATCTTCTACAGAGAAATATAATATTGAAAATACTTTAAGCCACTGATGCAAAACAGGATAATCCCAGTGAATCCATTTTTAAATAGACTGTTTCATTAAAAAGCATGAGCTGCAACAAATGAATAGCAGAACAAACCAGTAATTAAAATGTGAAATGGGCACATTCTTATATACTGCACTTTACATCAAGGAACCACTCACCCATTCACACACTAGTGTATGCAGACACTGGGGGCGAGGTGGGTTAAGTGTCTTGCCCAAGAACACAACAACAGCCTTCATCTGTGGGAGCTGGAATTGCACTGTCAACCTGTGGGTCAGTGGGTCTGACCACTCAACCAATAATGTTTATGTCGAGAGCGGGATTTGAACCTCCAACCTTTGGATGACTGAACAAACACTCTACCAACTGACCTGCTGTCGCCCCATTAGCCATAGAAGTTAATTATTCAACCCTCTACAGCTCAGATCTTACCTTATTACATCAAAATAGCAAAAATCTCCACCCAATTGCAATGAAAATGTACACATGATAAATACTAAGCCCCAATATATATTATTCCATCTTTTATATTTTGAATTTTAAGTCGATATAGTCATTAACGTGACAGGCCTAAATATCTGTGTAATCAGTCATCCAGGTATGTTCCATTGCAAAATAATTGAACACAGAACAACAGCTTTTAATAGTGTCCATTTCACTACTCATCCAAATAGCCTCATCAGTTCAGTTCAATGGACTTAACTAATAACAGATACTTCTTACTGTAAATAACTAGGGTGTGGTCGTTTCAGTATGGTTAGCTCCTCCCTTTAGACAAATTTAAAGCGATGACTTACCAGAACCCTGTCAGAATTGAAGAAGCTACTTGGATGCATAGACTGTATATATAAATGGACATCGCTAACCCGCTAGCCGCCGCGTTCCAAATAGGAAGTGATCATGGGCGCGATTCCGGCTCCATCGACTCTGGCTCCAATTCACTTTACATTAGAAAACTGTGGCCTCTCTCTCCGTAACTGCTGCTGTCAGACTCGTCATTTTGGTCTTAAAATGTTCATATTAAGCCGCTCTACATGACCCTCTAACCCTAACCACCCCCCCCTGCCAAACTAAGCCAACAGCCTCACTCCAGATTGACTCTTTGGTTGCTATGAAACTTGTAGTCGGATTTCCTTATATGGAACTAGGCTCCAAATCTGCCCCTATAACTGCTCTAGCATCGATGAGCTTCATTTGACTGGAGACGAACGCTCTGGGTGACGTCACACTCACTTAGTCCACTTCTTTATACATATCTTAAAAAATTTGAAAAGTATTATATTTTCTTTCCAAAGTGAGAGATCTTCCGTCTTTACAAATCTATTCTTTCACTACATAGCAGCGCTGATGTCTGTACCTGCCAGGATCCAACCGCCAAAGTTGATTCTTTTAATTGACTCACCTTGGGCATATGTTCGTGCCTGTTTTAAGTCAATCCGCGTTGAAATGCTGAAATACGCTTTTGCCATTACTCACCATTCACTTGTTCATCTGATTTTTCTTCGCCTCCTGCGCTTCACTCATCATTCCCTCCCATTTCCTCAACCTTTCCAGAGTTCAGCGAGTTAAGAGCCAGCCTTGAATGCCCGGATGTAGGAAAACTGTCATCTATCCTTCGGGGTCATCCAGGTCTGAAAACGTATCCGCGGCAACGTCAGCACAGACTGTTGCCGTCCCATTGTCGCCTCACAGGACCTGTTTTAAAGCCAAGGCACCATTTTCAAGCCATGAAAAATGAAGTATGGATTTAAATATATCTCACTTATCCCGCGCTCGCAGACCCTTAGGCGCATCACTGGTGCTCGCATGCAAGAATTATTTGGCCACTAGCGCTGCTTTGGAACAGCTTTTTCAGACAGAAGAGTGAAGCTGGGGGGGTCAGTGAATAAAAAGTTTCTGGGGGAGCGAGAGGGATGAGGTGGATGGGGTGGGTTTACTGATTTATGAAAAAAACATCGGGTACTTCAGCGTAAACAGAGGTAAAAGATCGCTACTTCAAAATACTATGACGCAGTACCTTTCTACTGTTATAGCAAGACGTACGGCCTGCCCATTCTACTATTAATAATATATGGCTCCATTAATAACATTAACTAAAGTGTGGCACTTTGTTGTGACATGATCTGCACATGAGATTTATGGCAATACATCTAATAAAGACCAAACTAAAGCATCATATTTCTTCTTCTAGAGACTTTTAGTTCTACTTAACTCAATTTTATTCCTAACAGCACTTTGATTTTTTCAGTACAGGTATCTTCTGCTTCCCACAAAGATTTCTATTCGTTAATTTGGATCCCCATTAGTTGTCTGCGTAATCCCTCAGTCGTCCAGGTCTGATCCATAGTAAAAGAAAAATTCAAATCTGTCAACTGGGCAAAAAGTCGTAGGAGTGAAGAGCTAGCAAAACTAGTTTCAGTGTAGTTAGCTCCTCCCTTCAGACAGATACGAGGCAGTGTCCAGCAGTGATCTGACCAGAACTGAAGAAGCAGCTTGGATGAGCAGCGAAACATCTTCACTCTAAAACTTTTGTCCAGTTGACAATTTTCTTTACCGCGATAGCAACTAGTCTTCCTGGGGTCCATAACTTAAAAATACAATAACATATATGTGGTAGAGTGGACAGTTAGGTACTCGTTTATTTTATTATCATTATTATTTTTACTATAGCTGTAACAAAATATAACTGCCAAACAACGAGCTCAGAGGCAAAGTTTAAGTTATTCACGTGACAGGGTTTATTCTTTGAATGAGTTAGCGTGAAATTGTTTTAACAGCTCCATTGTTGCATTTCATTTCACCCCTTCGTCATCACAGTTCATCCAGGACAGCTCATGGTCACCACGAAAAGGGCAAGACTGCACCAAAAAGTCACGACCGCAGGTGGGATCTGATGTATAAAAATGGGTTATTAAGTCCTTATGCCTACCCCAAAGAAGGAGAAGGAGGAAGCAGGGAAAATAACATAGAAAGAAGGGGAAAAGAAAAAAAAACACCTAATAATTTTTTTCCCCCATTTACATTCTCTGTATCTTCTTTTCTCACTAGCACTCTCTCCTCTGCCGTCTCCACCTTCCCCCCTCCAAAATCATGGAAATATCACACACACACACACACACACACAACACAGACTTGTCACAACCATACAATTATAAAACAGGAGTCTAAAATCGGGCCAGTAGATAAAATTTAAACAAAGAAGAGCACTTTAAAAAACATGAAATCACACCTTGCTAACCAGACAAAATATTACTTGAGACAAAGTTTAAAACATCTGATACTGTTAGCTTTAATAGCAGAGGGTAACCTATTTCAAAACTCAAATCCAAAGAACAAGCTTCAAACTTCAGATCTCAGCCTCCTGGGACTCAGTATTAAATTAGTCCCACGCGGATCAACAAAAACACAGATTTCACTGGTTTACAGAAAA
>KN470019.1:0-27117 GCA_000787095.1 Periophthalmodon schlosseri
TATATATAAATAAAACAAAATTTAATTTTTGTCTTTGTGATAAAATTTGTTTTTGCATGTGTCTGTATAGTCTAGGTAACTATTTTTAATAGAGTCAACAACCATTTTAATTGCCATTTAGTCACAATCATACCAATAAACCATTGCAGTCCAAGGTCAAAGGTCAGTGAACAGAGAAATTTGTTCTCGTCTTATTCCACACATGTTTGTACCACATGCTGAAGACCGTGAACTCACCTCACCTTTGCAACTGAGCGACCAGAAAACTCAAAACATAGCACCAAAAATATACATGAAACAAAATTGTGTAAGATGAAAAATGACTATATTACAGATTAATGAATGCACTTGTTGTCTTGACGACTCAAACCGTACTGTTGCAGAAAAGAAAGATTAATCTCTTCAATTTAATACTTCCTGGTGAGAGACAGATGAGTGCAGGTATCCCCCACTTATTCATCTGAACTCAAATTCTACCAACTCAGAAAAACAAATACCATATACTTGCACTTTACTGCAACTCCAGACCCCAGACAGGGATTTCTGGCTTTCTGATTGGCTGTTTACCAAAAAGAGGAATTGTATTGCACGCCTCATTGTATGCACATTTGCAAAAGCACTGTCAGTGTTTACGAATATATCAGAGAACAAAAACAATTATGGCACCATTGTCTTGCCGTTCAGTCATTGAGGGAATAAACAAAGAAAGCCCATGAATATGTATATCATTGCACTTGTTGACTTGATTGAATTGGACCGGTGCCCAGTTATTTGGGTCCAAGCTATTCCTAATAATGTGCAAACAATCGGTATAATGCACAATGCGGAGTGTGCCCAGAATTCATGGAAATGGCTTACTAGAAACAACAACATTAGTTCTTTGGCAAAACGTAATATCTTTTAGAATATGACTTTGCACAACAATCTGAACATTTTATTAGTTGAAATTGCTACTTTAGCAACTTTAATGGAGCTGCACCTGATTTTTACTGTCATAAAAATGAGAAAAACAGAACTAGTTCATTTGGTTTGCTTTGCAGTGTTCCAAAGTTATTCCTTGCTTAGCTTATTCATTCCGAGCATTCTAATTATTCACCTTGATGAGTTTAAAAGCACTTTTCACAACTCTCAGAGAGCAGTGTGGAGTTTGGCTGTCACGGTAATACTAACAACAACTAGCCTGCTAACGCACATGTCCTGCTTATGGGACAATAAAAGGGTTTCCAATTAGCTGCAGACAGTACACACTGGACTTTTTTTTACCTCAAGAGCTGCTTGTACAATATATCTGTACTGGGACAAGACTGTACATTTCGACAGTCACACAGGAACATTAGTAACTTTGCAGTTCTTTTAAGGTTCTAGAAGTAAGCGTACCATAATTTGTGCGAATAAACATATGGCCTTAAAAACAACTTTTTGGAACTTTTGAGTTCTTAACCAAAACGTTCTATCCTCATTAATGTATAGCTGAAGTGGGATTTTGGCAGTGGGAGTAATAATGTTTATAGGTTAGTCTTCTTCAACTCTTTAATAGATTAGAACCCATGAAATCTCCTCCAAATACTTCAATTTCCCAAAACCATCACTGGACCTATAATGTTATTTCCACACACAGACATTATATAAGTTAAAATGTTAAATAACTGGTTTGTAAAACTGGGACCGTGCATTTAATAAGCAGATTTCATTGGGGATCGGGTGGGTCTTGTAGTAAAATAGACCAAAGTGTACACCTTCACCACATCAGTGCAGCTTCACGATCAGCATTAGCCAAGTGTCGCTCATGTCGCTGAGAACTAAAACAAGCTCCGTCTGATTGTGTCTAAACTCCTCCAGCAGGTAGATTGCACTTTGTTGAGCAGCAGCAGTTTGTAGTTGTGGCAGGCGTTTGGTTTTTATTCTGCAGACCATCAGCAAACTGCCTGTAGAGTCCTGAGAAGACAACGTGATGCATTTAACAAAGAGGACGAGCTGAGGTGACTTGAGGACACTGTGAAAAGGGGAGCCTTGGAGACCCTTTTCTGCTACAAATTTTCTCTTCACAAAAACAATTTAACTTAACAAATTATGCGCCCCTTACAAGTTCAATTTGAGCAAGTTTAGTCAAGATAGTTTTGGTCCTGTATGGATTTTATTAGACAGGATTTGGAAAGTCACAAAGCTTAGTTCTCTGCATTTGGCATTACCTGGCAAGGCAGGCCCTCCTACTTTTGGTTTGAATGCAGGAGGTTCTGGGACCAGATAGGGAGCATCAGACAGATAGACAATTTTAGGTCATGCTAATCAAAGCCATTAATTTAAAGCACATGTGATTCAAATGGGGAAGACATGTTTTGTTGAATTTTCATTTAACAAAATACTTGTTTTACTTCAAATTCATAGAGTTCAATAATAATAATGCTTTATATTTGTAATGTGCTTTAAACGCTTGTCAAAGCTACATATTCATTTACTCCATTCTCGCGGTGGTATGCTACTATCGTAGTCACAGCTTCCTTGGGTTAGACTGACAGAAGCGAGGCTGTCAATCGCCGCTGTCAGCCTCTCCGACAACCACCATCACTCATGCACACACCACAGAAGGACACCACGTCAGAACTTGGTCAGAGCGGTAATTGATCCACCGCCTTCTTTTGCTCTAACTGAGCCTAGTGCCCTAGTTTAGTTCTTTCCTTGTTGTTTACCTTTTTCTCAGTCCTGTGTGTTACTTTTTGGGATCTTGTTGTGTCACTTTATGCCGGTCCAGGCCTTCAATTCTGGAACATCACTAACGTAGCTCAACCAACATTTCAAATGATGATACCTGGCACAATCTTATCAGCGGTGGCTTAGTCAGTTGTAGAAGTTATTTTAACTCTACAGCCTAAGACAAAAGACAAAGTATAGTGCCTTGTTCTTCTTAGAAACCTGAGCTCATTTGTCAGTGGTCTGTGATGGTCAGCATGGAGCTTCTGAGCTTGTAATGAATTAACATCACTTTATGCTGACGATCATGACATGGCTTGTTTATTTGCTCCTGTGATTTACTATGGCACAGTGTTGGAGATGACTGCTGCATAAATCTTATTATAGTGTAATGAAAAGCCAGTCACAGCCCAGGCTCAGGGGTTTATGGGCTCACTATTACAGCTCTTAGGGGAGCAGGGCTAACTGTGGACCGCACTGACAGGCACACTGGTATACGGCCCAAATTCAACCCAACAACACGTAACAGAAAACAGTGCAAACTACAAGAAAAACAGATTGGATTTATAATGCATGTTGACCAAAAACAAGTGCCCGTCTGTGTCTAAACCTTAGCTAAAACAAATGCTTGACATGTTGATATGTGACCTGTTTTTTCTACACAAACCTCTGTATTTCACACTGTTGAAAGAAGATGAAGCTTGCCCCATATAATATTTGTCAATTAAATGAATGCAGACAAAATTGTGGACCCAGTTTGATCTTCCTGGAGTAAAGTTTGAGCTGCAGTGCCAGACAATTTCTGCATATCTACTGATTTATTTTCTCCTTCACTGTATTTGAGAAATATTTCTAGTCATAAGACACAGGCTTTCAAGGGAAATATAAATTTTAAGATACACTTTGTAACTTTTCTGGTGCGGGGTCCACCACCTGCTTGTCTCCATGGGGATGTTATTACTTTGCTTGAGTACACAGCATGGCATTAAACATACATTTATTCAGTCACTGGTGTTTGTTTTGCTAAAACAGGTATTTCTTGAAAAGCTGATAATTCTATAATTGCCCTTATCTGCTTAGATACAAACTGGACAACTACATCTTCTTACTTCTTACTTTAATTGCAACATGTGCACCTTACACTTTCTTACAAATCCTAAAAGACTGAAAAGATTCCTGTTGAAGAGTACGTGAGGCTGAGGCAATCGAAGCTTTTCTTTTTGCTGATGTGGAACAGGCACTGCTTGGCTTCCCTCCTACAACATTAATTAACACTATAGCTCATGATGGATGACCTCAGCTTTTGCTACCTAGATCCCATTCATCACGGCACGTAGGAGGATACCACCAAAATCTTTTTATTTCTCTGTGTTCCTTTGTTCCACAGACAGTTTCTGTTTTCAGTCTTTTGTAATCACAGTTTTAAGATGATATCCTGTCAAAACTGCAACAGAAGCTGGTTGTTTTACATTCGTGTGGCTTATCAGTAGACATTTGATCCATCTCTATATAAATCACTCTTCGTCAGTGCGCTGCGGAGCTCTCAGACTATAAATCACTCTTCGTCAGTGCGCTGCGGAGCTCATTCATCTACAACTTATTTTCAGCCGCGGAGAATTTGTCTTTGAAACTTGGGGAATAAGGAGTGGTTTGATATTAAACTTTTCCAGCATGTTTTGACGTATCTGTTTGACTGTAACTAATGGGTTTAATCACTCACACTGGCTTTGTTAAACCGTGGCATTTTGGATTATGACATAATGAAAAATATGGTCTGAAAATTGCTTTCTACAGACCCAGTTGTATGGTTAGATTTGGTGGGTCCGCGTGTGCTCTGTACTTTTCTGAGTAATCTGTAAACCTAAGCCAGTAAAAAAATATGTGTCTGTGTGTGTGTGTGCGCTGTTTTTAAATCATGAGGAGACTTGTTCTAAGTATTTCTGCTGTCAGATTGTTATTTACTACTGCATGTTTTCATTAGCATGTCAGGGCATGTCGCTTATTAGTTAGTTCAATTATTTATCCTATGGTAATTCCCTCTGCTGTCAGTAGATGCCATGCTAACACTATATCCCAATATGGAGCGTGCTGTTTATGGAATATAATGTGTGACTCTATTATGTTCTAAAACAAGGTACTCAAGAGCATTTTTAAAAGATATAAAAGGCGATACAATAATGCTATATGTGTCCTTTCAGCCATGTGACACCCAGCAGCTGACCAAAACGAACTAAAACCATACGAATACTGTATACAATTTCTGTATATTCCAAAGTATGGCACAACATACCAGTTTCTTGCATTGGTTTCAATATTTTCTCACTGTCCAAATGAGCATCATTTTAAACCTGTAGAAGTTTTCTCGTCCATCCGCAGAGCTCTGAAAATAACTGAATGTGTGAGATCCACGACGGTGTTGCATTCTGCCGCTGCAGGCTTCACGCTGAGCCAGACGTCACTTACTGGAGTCCATGACTGACACTTTGGCGGTTGGTTTCAGCTCTTCACAGTGGGGAGCGATGTATGTAACTAAGTGCTGCTACTTTTGATAAGGGCTATAATCATACTCACACAGACTTGTGGGTACTTGAGTAGTCTGCTCAGATAGGTTTCCAAACAATATTTTAATAGCAGTTTATTGTTCTTATTATGGAGTTTTATATTTTGACATCCTTACATAATTCACAAAGCATTTTATTCAACAAGTTAATTTATTAATTGCTAAAAACAAAGCTAGAGTAAACTACAGCTGCTTAGAAATGTGGAATGTATATATGTTAATTTTTGAAACAGACTTTAAATATATGATCCCTGCATTTTTTTCTTTCAAAATGATTTAGAAACAAAAACAGGAGTGCACTAGCAAATGAGTTATCCAATGTGGCAGCTATATGAATTTTTGGGTTTAAAGGGCCCTTACGCTATTTTCTGATCTATGTTCTAATGTTGTTTCCTCATCACAGACAGACCTGGAGTTGTGTTTTGTTTTATTCACACCTTTTAACACACAAACCCTGCATATTTAGGCTGAGTTCTGAGCTCTCAAACAGAAAACACTCCTTCCACCCTCCAATGTCATGTGGTAATACAGGAAGTGCTCCACTGTGTTTTTAAACTTCATACGCCTTCACTAGAATCATTTGGATGATTTCAATCTTGGAATTTAATCTCTCTACTGAACCAAAGGTAAAAAGTAGCTGTTAACTTGAAAACTACCGCTTCATGACATCACGAGGTGGAACAGAGCATTTTGATCTTTGAAGATGTAGACAAACTGATGATAAAGGATTACTGAAACATATGTGAATGAAACAAAACACAACTTTAGGTATGTTTTCGATGAGGTAACATTATTATAACATGGCTCACAAGAGTCAGTTTTGCGTAATAAAGGACCTTTAAGAAATTAAAGTATTATTACATAGAATATACTATTTCCCTGTTCTGTGATTAGTCAGCAAAAAATCAAATCAAGAAATTCAAATCTATAGCAATACTAGACTCTTACTGTCTTTGTTATGTGGGATACAATGAGAAAGTAGTTGTGAGAACTATAGCTTCATTCTAATTTGTCACTGATGTTATAGACTTGATTTGGTCCTGTTGTAGTCCTGGTTTAGTCCTTGTTTAGACTAGGTTTACGCGTGTTTAGTCCTTATTCAGTCCTAATTTGTGTGCCACCTGCCACCTGAAACACTTTAAATGTCTTGCTAGTCACTACAACACAAAAGTCACATTTTAATCAATCTCTTTGTATTCTCATATAGGCATTTAGCTTGTGATTTCTGTGTCTTCTCCTCTCTGTTGTATTCATTAAGATAAAGAGCTAGGAGTTGGCCATAGTTCCATGACAAGTGACCCTCCTGAAAATGAAGGCATAGGTCTTTTAATCAGGCAGCTGCAGTGATTACCTGTTACAAATGCCAATGGTGCACAGATTGAGCAAACCCCCATAAGGCTGGAGGTGATCTGTCCTGCTATTTGCATTTGGTGACACGCAAACCTCTTCAATGCCAAGACGCCTCGAGCCAAAGCTGAGAAATGCATTGTCTGTAGTTGGAGTGTGACACAGCATACTCAAACACATTGTCTTGGGCCCATTCACACAGAAAGGATATTGTTATAAATGTAAAACACACACAGAGAAGGGTGGCATCTGGAAAGAGACCAAAGAAACAGCAGGATTAGCACAGCGGGAAAGAGGTGACAGGGAGACCTTTAGAAGATAGTAACATGAATTAATTATGAAATGAAGTCCAAATAAAGTTACTGCTTCAGTCTCTTCTGAGGTCATTCTGTCAGAGGAGGGTCACAGTATGTTTGCCTCCAGGGGGCATTATTTTATGGTTAATAGTCAGTAGTCACTTGCAAAATTGTATAGGTGGTAGTTATATTTTTATAGCCAAAGGTTCTAAAAAAAAAAACAAAACATAGTTTCTACATAACACGCTATTGGTCTCACATAGTATACAGCTATAGTGCAACTAGTAAGAAGGAAATAAAAACAAGAAGAAAGGTAATTACAAATATTAATTTAAACATGTATATTGTGTAATGTCCAACGTTCCTTTCATTTTGTGGTCACACGCTCCTTCGAGATAGGGAGACCCATGAGGAGCTTGGACTAGAGCTCCTGCTCCTCCAAATCGAATAGAAGTTCTCTAAGGTGGCTTGGGGTGTGTTCACACTTGTCCTTGTGGGTCCTGGTTTGAGCCCTGTTTAGTCTAGAGAGCTGGATGGTCCTATTCTAGACCTGGTTTAGTCCTGAACTAGTCCAGGGTTAGTTCAGAATTTAGTTCCAGTTTTGTCCCAGTTTTTATGTGGTCTAAATCCCACCACACACTACGGTCTTAAATGATTAAGACATTAAGAAAACCATGTGAAATTTTAAATCCGAGGCCAAAGAGACTTCATACCACAAATTAAAAGTTGTGAGCTGACAGACTAGCAAACCTTGCAACAGCTGTTTCCTGTCTACAGTAAAACGACTTGCTTTGAGAATCTAAATGTTCAAAAGATCAGAGCATTGCACTTCTACTTTAGATGCAAGTTAAAGTGGTGTTATTATTATTTGTGAAATGTGGTGCAGTAGTTCAGATAAATGCTTAATGTTCAGATACACTACACAGGACGTAGAGTGGTGATTACTGAGGCAACAGCTTCACTGATCCACTCCTGGATTTGTCTAAACAAACACACATGAGCATCTACTCTCGCCTTTTACTTTTTACTTAAAGAATGCTTCAAACTGGATTAATTTCAGAGTTTGTATCTTATGCCTCTGTCCATCATTCCTTCTGCCCCTGGTTCTTTGTTTTATTGGCTGGTGCAGTAGCGGGGATGTTTTGTGGTTACAATATGACAGAGTCGCACTGACACCGCAGACGAGGAGCGCTTCAGAATCACAGACGAAGATCCAAAGTCGGGTCACGCCTCCCTGAAGTCGAGGAGAAATCGTGTCCTCGGTCAGGCAAATGATCCTGTAGTGTGTGATGATCCAGTGGCTGCGAGTATTCCATATAATTAAAAGTAACGAGAGGTGCTCAGACAGTCCAGTGGTGCCGTTGGGAGTCTGTTTTTCCTGGACGCCACAGCCGACCACAGCCTTTTACCTTAATAAATGAAAAGTTATGGCATGAACACTTGGTCTCATGCATGCAGCCTTCAAAGACAGTGACCACAACAGCACAGCAGAGCTCTGGTCCTGTGTGTCACACTGCACCAAAACCGGTCCGACTCTGGAGTCGCAGCTGGATCAGGTACAGTCTGAGCGAGGCATTAGTGTACACTTAGAGATACTATTGAACCTGTTGTCTGCCTGCTGTTTTACTGTTGTCTGAAGTTGTGTGCATTGAAGCTGGCTGCTTTGTGACCCATACAATGCTACAGACTTTTGTCCATATTTCTTTTACCATTCAGTGCTAACATCTGGTTTAAGTACACCTTAACAGCATCTGATTAGCTATTTCATTTTCATGAGTGAATGGAAATAAATGAGGGAACAGTAGAATATATTTAATAGCACCACTACAAGCACCTGCCCGGATTACAAAGCCAGTGCTTTCAAGATGTATGTGGTTTAGGTACTGTGTGGGTCCCTACTGATTTATGCCCTAGAGTTTATTAATAGTCCGTAATTATGGAAATGTAGTCTGGTTCCAGTTAATTTGGTGCCATGGAGATAATTATTATTCAAGTGGTGGAGTTGAAGCCATTGTTCACTTAAGAGTTGTCAGAAGTAGAAGGAATATTTAGTGAGCAAGATTTTTGTAAGTAAAATGGAAATGTGAAATTGGCCTTGTAAATGGAATACAAGCTACATTATGGAGAGAGTGGTGACATGCACTCTCTCCATAATGTAGCTTGTATTCCAAAATGGATGTGCCTGTAATTACCATTAACACATTAACTATACAATTGTGCTGCAAAATGTTAACTAGCAGGACATGGTAACACTATTGGCAGTGTTATGACTATTAAATGATGGTTGCATGATGTTTGAGTGGGTTTCCTAGGTGCCCCGGTGTCCCCCATCAACCCAAAACGTGCCCATGGGTGCTGCACTGCCATTGACCTTGAGGGACTGGGTAAAGAATGGGTCAAGTGCAGAGGTAAAATTTCACTATAGAAACAATACAGTGTGTGTACACACAAATACAGCCACGCACTGACCAGGGTCTGGTCTCAAAGCAGTAAGCTTAGGTATCCCAGATGTGTGATGTAACCACCTCACTATGGCTTACACATGTAAGCCATAGTACACATGTGCTGAGCAAACCCTGGTCCTCAGAGCTCAGAGAGAAAACACCTTGAACACTGAAATAAAGCTGCAGGCTCCCAAAAAACTGAGAGGGGAAAATAAAAGAACATATAGTCATCACCCTGTCACTCAAATAGCAGTTTCGGTAGAAGTAATCATGTTTATAAAAGAGTTTGTGCTAGAAGCAGTTGGGGTAGAAGTGCTAATTCAAATTAATTAAAAATACACTATAATGTCCCCGTTGGGAAATCTGTTCTGTGCATTTGACCCATTATTCAATGCTGTTGGGACAACCTGTCGAGAGCAGTGGCCGTCAAGGACCCATTTCATTTTCAAATCTTTAGCCAGGCTTGGTCAGAACTGCCTTCGCTGGAGGATTTTACTTATTTTAAGCAAAGCAACAGCATTTTGACTTAAAGCTACCACCTGCAATTATATTGGTCAACCCAGTTGTATTCTCACATACAGTAACACCACTAGATGCTATCTACCTTACTTCTGATAGTGTGCTAGCTTTGGTCTGAGAGAAGAAGACCAGAGAGCACAGGTGAGACTGAACAAAGGCCAGGTGAAGAGGGACAGGTTTTACACATGCTATCTACTGGTTAAGCAAAAATCAAATAAACTTACGGATGGTAGCTTCAAGTAAACCAGTTATATTGTTTTAATAATCTGTTTGTTTTAGTTGTCATGCAAATTGTGTAACATGTTACCAGGTTACCCTCCACTCCACTGCCAGTTTAGTCAAAGGCAAATTTTGATTCATGATACAGTATACTATATATTAATACTTATTCCAGCCATGACTACAACAAAATAGTCTCAAATAATTACCTTAGTAAATAATGATATAACCACAATAAAACATGCATTGCAGCTTTATTCCACACTTGAGCAAATCATGTTGAACTTTGTGTTTTGTGTCGCTAAACTGGTGATTCATTCAGTAGGACAGCACCAGAGCTAGTAAGTTGACTTTTCGCCTCCCAGTGAGACTCGTACCAAATATGGCAGTAAACATGTCACAAAGCTTTCTCCCTGTGATAAAAGCATAGCATTTGTAAGAGCAGAGTGGAGTTTTAAAAAAACATCTGTTCTGAGAAAACTCTGTCAAAGAAAATTTACCAGAGACAAGGAGGGTTGACTCCTACACAGCTCAGACAGCTAGACAAAACTTATTTCTAAAAATGTATCGGAGGAAGATGGGACATTGCAGTTGCTGCTGCCTGTTTAAATATATGTGAGATAAAGTTACAGGACTGGGTATTAAATTAACTTTACTGGTGGAGATCGCTTTGCCTGTAATGTTCAAGAGAGTCTGACTGCAGACCTCCACCTGGATGCACCTCCACCCACATGTCCCCCCATTTTTTATTTGTTTACTTTATCAACTACTTAATTACACTTTCTGTCAGTTGTTGCCTTAGTTCATTGTCTATTAAAGATCATTAAAGGTGATAAGGCTCATTTCAGTGTTTTTTTGTTTTTTTTTTCAAGCAAAGCACTTCAAAGACATTTAATCACCAATTTCTAATTTGAAATAAACTAGCTTTGTGTGGGTTTGGGCTTGTCTTTAGTGTAAACCAAAGTCAAAGCTGCGGCCAGGAACTTAGAAGTCTTTTGGCATGGCCGCTGTTTGTTTACTTTTAGGGATGTGAGGGTCCTCCTGGTGGAGGTCTGTGGGTTGGGTCCTCTGGGTGGAGGTCTGCAGCCAGATCCCTCTCAGAATGTTCGACAGTATAACATAAAGGCATAAAGGTCTAGTATGCCTTTATTTATTACATTTTATAGGCTAGAGGGAAAAAAAAACAACATTTGGTTGGGTTTGCCTCTCCACAGATTGGATCTATAACTTGGCCTGGTGGTGACACCTGCTGTGTCTTTATGGAGTTAGATAAGTTTAATGCCATATTGTGGAACCTTTCAGGCAACACAATAATATCTCCAATTGTAAATTGGAGATATTAAATCCTGCAGAAGGTTTCATAGTGCTCTTCAAGTGTTTTATCCTATTATGACTTGAAATAATGAAAAAAGAAAAAATACAGGGCTTAATAAAGGATGATATAAATGAGCAAAAATAATGAGGGATTTTTCTCCAAACCTTGAGCAGAGGTTGATTTCATTGGAGGAGTCAGAAACATGTTGGGTCAGTATGGGTCACTATGCACTGTCCATATGAAGTAAGCTAAAGCTACAATAACAGCACTATTGCAAGTGAAATCACATAGCTTTGTTCCCATCACTGAAGTCCCTTAGACTTGGACAAACTTTATTGATCCACAAGGGACATTATTTGGAAACAGTAGCTCACACATCACAATATAATATAATAACAAAGAGCAAAAATATAAGTATAGTATAATATAAATAGTATAGTTTAAATATAAGTAGCAAAAATAGCAAGAGACTGATGTCAAATAAGGCACAATTATACAGTTGTATATGTACAAGTAAAACTATAGTGAGTACATAACATATATCTAGGCTATATACAAGAAGTAGTAAGGAGAAACACTTAAAAAATGAAATATAATGGGTTATCTATCAGACTGGTAGAAGATCTCCAGTTACCTGCTGCACACATTGAAAGACTTGAGCTTTCTCAGGAAGTAGAGTCTACTCATGCCCTTCTGGTACACTCCAGTCCAGCCTGCTGTTCACATGGACGCCCAGGTGCTGGAGATACCAGCACCAACTGCAGGGACAATAGTAATAATGCTAATAATAATGCTTTGTACATGAAGGGCATGTGCAGACTGTACATTCTGAGAAAGCTCAGGTCTTTCAGTGTGTGCAGCAAGTTCCTTTACATTGGATTATTTATTTGTTCCCCTTCACACCATTCAGAATAAAATGACCTCTAAGAGAACTTAAATGTCTACTCGCGTAATTTTTCTGGTGGAGGCCTGCCACTGAGTTGTCTCTGTGGAAATGTTGTTACATTGCCCGGAAAATATCACAGTTTATGGCACTAAATGTATCTAGTATTTCCATGGAGACAAGTAAGTGACGCCACTAGGCCGAGTTGCAGGAGGCGAGCTTGCTCACAGTAGAATGTATATTGTTAAAGTATTTTTTTCCTACAAACACCTGTAATTGAGTTGTTAAGTGTGATGTCACCTCCGGCTCCAAGACAGGCAGAATTATGGCAAAAATAATAATCATTTTAAAAAAAGAAAAGCTGTGAAGTTATCAGTTGGACCCGGAAGTGACATCACCACTTAACAACTACAGTATAGATAAGCTTAACATCTAATCAAATCAAAGCAATAACATCTCCATGGAAACAGTAAGATAACACACCTTGAATACTCCAACTTTTTAAATGAACAAAGTAGGTGCTAAACTATGGTAACAACTTCACAACACAACCAGTTTCTCACTTCAGTTACATTCCCTGATCTAATTTACACATTAGCATTATAGCAGTGGATCAAATGTGGCTGCTTTCAAACGTAGTAGGAAATGGGTCATCAATATAACGGCCATATCCTATCGGCGGGAAGGACAGCACTCCAATCTGCCTGAATTGACCCCCATCGCAGGTTAAATGGAGATACATAATTTAATGCCACGTGTGCTATTTCAGAAGACTTGTACCTTGGTAATACATCTACATCAGGTGGTTTAGATTCACTCTAGGCATTTCTAATGTGTTTTTATGCTCCAGGTGACAGTAGGAGGGTGGGATAGAAAGTAGGGCAGTCGAATCTGCAATATATTGGCAATTGAAATGCTTAGGTGTGATCCAGTGGAAGAAATGGGTCCCTGGAAACGAACCATGGTATAGGATTGATTTCCAAGAGAGAAAGATAATTACTCTGGTTTGCACTGTGTGGGTATTGTGCAGTAGCGTGTTAGCTCAAGTCTCTCTTCCCCTGTGTCTTTATATACGCTCCTGACAGACCACCAGGCAGTCTATAGCCTAAGGGCCGAGTTAGACATTTGAAAAGATGTCATTCCATTATGGACAATAGATGCTGGCTGTGCATAAATGGCTATATATATAAGAACTGCAACAAGTTCATGAAGACGTCAAGACATTTTAATAGGCCCTAAGTGACCAATTTGAACTGGTCTGTAGGGGGAGGTTAGTCCTCGAGTGGCTCACATCTCTATCTAGAGGAACAAATGAGTATTACTAGCATTTTTTTTTTCTTTTTATAATTTATTTTAAATTGTTTTGCAGCAGTCTACTGTTACTCCTCATTTTCCTATTCACCACAAGTTCACAAAACCAGAGTGGAGTTTTGCCTCGATAATGCTAACAACAGCTAGCAGGCCAAAAGTGCACCAGCCTTTATTCCACGTTTGCAGACAATACAAATGGTTTATAATTAGATGCAGACAGTACATGACAGACTTTTTTGACCCTAAGAGCTTTTTTTTTTTAACAATTTTTTACAATTACATTTTTACAGTTTACTTTATTATATAAGGTATAGCCCTTTTGCATTTTGAGGTGATACATTCGTGCATCCTTTTTTATGTATTGTTAATTCAATTAAATAATTTATGGTAAATTATATATAGTCATTTTGTGAAAATCATAGTTTAGTCATTTTGTATTTGTCCATGTTTCCTTTATCAGTTTATATTACCAACTCAATTGAAGGTGCAAGGCTGGCTTAAAAGTTATGGAACAGTAATAGTAAGTAATGGATCTGCAAAAAAAAAATAAATCTAATAGAAGATCAATTGAAGATCAAATGTGTACAAGTTATGACAAGGTTATGGGAAAAAACAAAACAAAACAAAAAACATTAAAAGTCTCATGTTGATCATTATCTATTGCTTGATGTAAGAATTAGTTTCTTTTGTAACAAATTTATAGAAAGCAAACATTTTATTTTGCAACGTCTGAAAATAACTTCCTTCTGGCACATGTAGCATCTGTGCGTACATCTGTGAAAGGGTTAAAAAATCAGCAGACGGCACTTTTCCCTGGAGACAAGTGGAGATGTGGTAATGGCTTCGGTCCAGCGCCTTTATGGGTCCAATGTAACTTATGTCACGTCATGAATCACTGTGTTTACCACTGTTTAAGCTCTTTATACATCTCCACATAAAACAGACAGGAGCTTCATAAGAGCACATGCATATTCTACAAGAAGAAAAAAACCCAACAGCATTTAGCAGAAAGCAGCTGAATCAACATTTGGGAGCTGAATTTTAAAGTCAGTGAAGTGGAGAGGAAGAGCTGTGCTTGATGTCTAAGTTTTGCCCAGGGTTGTTATAAGGATCCTATTTATTCTAGTCCAATGAGCAGCAAACAGGCATGTAAGACAGGTATTATTAGATATTCAATTATATTAGGTTCAAAAACTTTGATGACTTCAAAAAGGTGCAGACTGGCTTCTCAACATTAATATCTAGGACAACTTCTGTTTAATTAACTGATTCACTTTACAATGGCCACTGACTGGTGGAAGGGAAAAGGAATGACTAAATTCCTTATAACAATATACAGTGGACACAAGGGGGTTAAAGTGTCCTTCCCATGAATGGCAGTATGCGCTGACCTGGACCAATCACAATACACAATACACAAAATGATGCTTTTATTTATTACAGTTTTGTTCATACCTACTGTTTGTTTTACTGTGCAGCCTTGGTCCCCCAGCCACTTCTTCAGTATTTTTGTTTCTTCTTCATGTGACCTTCGCGGTATAAATTCGGGGTTTGACCACTGCCTCTTCGCTTTGTAAATCCAGTATTGGGAAGAGGTCTCGGGGTTTGCCACTGCCTCTTCGCTTTGTAAATCCAGTATTGGGAAGAGGTCAGTCATCCATTGTAATCCAATTTACTTAAAGTGTCCTTTTGTTATTATTTTTGCCTTTATTTACATGTGTAATTATATTTGACTTGCATTTAAGTTGATATTGAGCTCTCCGTTGTTTTAATTTATTCATGGGAAGATGCTAACTCTGTCCATTATCTTCTTGATCCTATTTTGTATTATTGTGCCTCCAAAAGTTCCCGCTGTTTCCCGTGGCACCTTATTGCACCACAAACTACACAAAACAACACAACGCAGAAGTCCAGCGGTCACACGTACTTCAGGCTGTTTTACCAGAGATACTGACTATTTTGTTTTTGAAAAATGCGCATTTGAGGACTGGAAAGATGTCCACGCTCTTCTCTCTGCTAGACTTAGTAAATGTATGATTTCTTGGCTGTTGCGCTGTTGTGACGCTACAACCCAATCAGAGTGAAGTATTTGTCTGAATGCTCCACCTTTTCCCGATTGCTTTCAGTGAGAGCTGTCCCAGACTGTGAATGTATAGAACTCAAATCATGAGTGCTACACATAGCAATCTGCCTTCAACCATGAGTCACCAACATGAAAAATAAAAACACTCTGCTTTAGTGTTAGGGAAAATAAGTGCTGTCCAAACGAGCCGTAGAGTTGTAGATAGTTGAAGATAGGCAGGAGACTCTGGATGTCTGAGGCAGCAGAAGATTATTTACCATCAGGCCGGGACCAGGTGACTTGAATACTGAACACTGCACGTTAGTATCGCCCATTCAAGTCTGACTATGCTTCTACACAAGGAGGTTTAAATAGGAGCTAAGAAGGACACCCTGGAGACAAGGGGCCGAGATAAAATGAGAAGTACATAGCAGACCGCTTCAGTGACATGAATGACCAAGGAAACTGATAATGTTAAAGAAGGAATAATTCTGTAATAGTTGGATGACGTCATAACCACGGAGAAATGTCCCTGCTCAGACTATGCAGGGGATGCAAAATTCCACAACACTTCCACATTCCACACATTCCACACATTCCACACAACTGCCATTCTTAGCTTGACCATCCTAAACTGGCGTGACTTTAAACAGTTGTAGCTTGAACTGAACCAACTGTCTCTGTGATCTGCCTCCTCACTGTTGCTCTGATGTATGAACATATGGAGCGACCGGAGATTTAACTAGAACATATGAAGTCTGAGCCACAGATGCACCAAGCCAGAAGACACTGTTTTATTATTCTCACTACAAGTATTCAGGGCCACCACTCAACACCCACCACCTGGTTCCAATGCTTTGAAATACACCTCTGTACTTCCCATGTGTCTGTATGAGAGGCAGTACACGCTGTTAGCTCAAAGCACCTTTTGTATTGGATCATCTTTATTCATGAGTGTGGGACCAAAGGCTGTGGCTACTCTACAAGGTTTATGTTAAAAGCGCAATTATAAACAAGCAATGCATAGTTTACATCCCCTTATACAATATTGTGATCAGAATAAAATGTTCCGCATGTGCATGGCAGAGTCAGGCAATGCATAATTACAGAACTCTCTTTCACATGGGTTATGATGAGTAGAATTGTAATGCGTTGAATATAGATTTCTTAAAAAAAAAAGCTCCATAGCCAATTTCTAGCCAATTTCTATGATGTAATAAGAGCTAAATGTGTTTTTTAGTATTGTTTAGCATTAATTAGACCACATGTTACTATTTTTAATATATATAATTAAATTATGTATCCATGTATGACACAAAGAGATTCCGTATTACAGAGAGAGTTTACTCATTGTTAAAACTGAGCAAAATCAACAACAATTTAGAAGACATATGAGGCAATAACAGGTTAACTGTATATTATTTGGGGCGACAGTACCTCAGTTGGTAGAACATTTTTCCAGTGATCCAAAGGTTCAAATCCCACTCTCGACATAAACATCACTGGCTGAGCGGTCAGATCCACTGACCCACAGGTTGGCGGTAGGCTCCCAGCTCACACAGGTGAATGCTGTTGTTGTGTCCTTGAGCACTTAACCCGCCTCACCCCCAGTGTCTGTGTACACTGGTGTATGAATGCGTGTGAATGGGTGAGTGGTTCGTTGATGTAAAGCGCTTTGAGTGTCCTGAAGGTGGAAAAGTGCTCCATAAAGATTTGACCATTTGCAATTATTTATTTTAAACCATGATTTAAACAGCATTTTGTGTTTCTAATATGGAACAAATGGAATATAGTGCTCATTTGCAAACTAATTCCTGGAGTACAAGTTCACTTTGATCTCTGTACCATTCAAGACAGGACCTTTTGCTTTTAAACCTGAAACTAACCTAAAACTATACTTATTTGAGCAACTTTAAACTACTGTACTTTCAAATAAAAAGTCCAACAGTGACTCTTGAAGTAAGTCTTTAAAATGTCTTTTTCTGTCATAAAGCTGGACAATTTTGTATAATGCATTTCCCTCCCAAATTTGTGCAAATGCTTCAGAAAAAAATGTTACAAGTAAATTTATGTTAACCACTTTTTCTGTCAAAGTAGATTTGAGAAGTGACTTTCCCAAACTCAGAGCTGTCCCCCTCCTGTGAAGACCCGCGGTCCAATTTTACACATTTTGGTCGCCTCACGCCATCTCCACAACAGTGCCTAGATGTGCTAGGATCTCTTTGAATTTGGTGTTCGGGAGAAAATAGTCTTTTTGTTGCTCCAATGGTGACCAAAGTAAGTTATTTCTACCCCACTGTCATAAGTATGTGTCACTAATACAGCTGGTACATGGAGTGTAAGAGGTGAAATAAAGTCTCAAAAGCAGAAAAAGCTATTACCTGGTGTTTAATTTTAAGAAAAACCTTTGATCACTGCATTTATACAATACATTGATCTACTAAATGCATTGTCATAGTAACATGTCATTTGTGCGTTTTAGGCGTTTAGAGGTTGTACAGGGTTACAAATGTATTTTTGAAAGTCGAGTGTGTTTGTACAGTCTTGGTAACCTGTTCAGATAAGACACGTCTCTTACTTCAGAGAGATCAGGAATGTGTCATCACCTGAAATGAAACCAAAAGAGATGCTAAGTTATGTGTATATATAAATTATGTTTATGTTTATAGTTAGAGTCTGAGGAACATCCAAAGACCTCGAACTGCTATTGGGACGAGTCTGAAGACCATTCAAAGTTCACTCAGAAATGATTATGCCCCATCTGCCACGGGGACACAACGTACACATTAGCACCAGCATCTTTCTCATTCTGTGGAATAATTGCACTGTATTATATGAATTACAAAATCTGTCGAACTGAAAACAATACTTTCAGTTCGACAATAACAATGTGTCTACTATCTCAGTGAATAAAGGAAAAAAGACAGTATTTTTTACATTTTATTGATCAAAAATCTCTTATGGCAGCTTTTCACAATACAAGATATTATCCCGCTTGTAACGCTCACAATTGTAAAACTCACTTTTTCATGTACTTTTTGGCAATTTTCATTAAAAAAGAATGCTGGATCATACGAAAGCATTACAAAGAGCACATGAATGTCATAATTCCATCTTTGGGGGAAAAAAGAACCAATACAATAAGTATATTAGTCTTAATTGATACTTTGCAGTGACATCATGCTGGTGGGTACTGCATGTATGTTTATGGAAGAATGTTTAGCAGTTACCACGGGGACACAACGTACACATTAGCAAACAGAGCCAAGTTGTTTGATTGTTTGAAAACTGAAGAAAAAAATACAACATGGATTTCAGCAGCACATTTTCAGGAGGCTGTGATCAAAACGATTGTTCATGGTCGTGCTTTGGTGTTTGATTTTCAGCAAAAAAAGTGAGAGTGACTAACTGAAAAACTGTCTTCCTAATGCCAGCTAGCTTGTGACTGTAATGTTATTTGAGAGGGATTTATTGAACAGTCCTGTAGTTCCAGCTAAGGCAGTTCTTTATAGTCAGATTGTGTTAAAACAAAGCTTAGATTAAAGTGTAAAAAAAAAACAAAAAACAACATTTTATTTACTTTTTAGGACACTCAAAGGTGCTTTACAGAACAAATATTAAAACAGTCAAAAGAGCAATAAACAAATAATACAAGAAAGATTAATACAGTAAACCACATGGAGGAAAAAAGTTCAACATTAAAAGCTATTCTAAATAGATGGGTCTTGAAATTTTTCTTGACGGTGGAGAGTTCAGTGCAGTCATGGAGTTCATGAGGCAGGGAGTACCAGAGGGTGGGAGCGCAACTTGGTCCTGCAAGGGAGGGACAGGAGGTTGGCGTCAGAGGAGTGGTGGGGGCAGAGACGTCACTAAACCTACAGCTACACTGGGGCACAGGCCCCTTTAATTTGTACATACATATTTTTTTCTTGCAAGTCTGATATTGTAGTATTGTTGTATTGAAAAAAAGACCATAATGATGGTGGTGAGGACAAAGGAGCATCTAAAGGCTGTTTCCTGCTCTTCATTTGTCTGGAGGGGAGCTGTCTGTTGTGGATAAGGTCACATATCTTGGTCACATCATCAGGAGTGATCTCAGGGATGATGACATTCAGAGGCAGTACTGCAAATTGTCCCTCGAAGGACAAGTGCCATTTTGCTGTTTGTGCAGAACAATGTTCCCACATTGAATGCTGTGATCAGAAACTTCATAAATTTATGAAGTGCCTTGAGGACCCACAAAATGAAATGATACATGTTTTAATAATGCCTGAGCAGAGCAATGTCAGGCACACCTCTGAACTCTGGAGGAACTGCGTATATGGACTATTATTATTGTTGTGTTTGTCTTCTGTCAGTTTTAAATGTTCTATATGGACCCACTGGAGTCTGATTGACTGATAGGCCGACACCTCTTTCAGACAGGGGGGTCTGGGGCTTCTCCCCTCAGCAAATTTTGCACGAAACAGATGGAATTTCCTGGACAGTCCAGAGATCCGACAACACTAAAGACTAAAACATAGCCTACAGGACGCCTGGCCTCACGTTTTATGTAGCTTTTAATCCTACTGGAATATAGTGAGAAACGTGTCACACTTCGCCACGGTATGTTGTGTTAGTGAATCTACGCACATGCATTCTCTCTTAATCTTTTATGCTTCTAACTACTACTACATTTTTATGGTTCCCACTACCTTTAATTTATCACTATATGCTTGTTGTCAGTTTTAAATGTTCTATATGGACCCACTGGAGTCTGATTGACTGATAGGCCGACACCTCTTTCAGACAGGGGGGTCTGGGGCTTCTCCCCTCAGCAAATTTTGCACGAAACAGATGGAATTTCCTGGACAGTCCAGAGATCCGACAACACTAAAGACTAAAACATAGCCTACAGGACGCCTGGCCTCACGTTTTATGTAGCTTTTAATCCTACTGGAATATAGTGAGAAACGTGTCACACTTCGCCACGGTATGTTGTGTTAGTGAATCTACGCACATGCATTCTCTCTTAATCTTTTATGCTTCTAACTACTACTACATTTTTATGGTTCCCACTACCTTTAATTTATCACTATATGCTTGTAAGGACCACTCTGGTGATGCCCCAAGCTCTTCTCCTGCACAGTACCACAGGTCATACATAGTGATGCTCGGGTCACCGTTAGCTTTTAGGAGAGTTTGGGACTAAAGCAGTTTGGATCACGCATGATTTACCTGATGCAGTGTGAATGCACTCTGAATAAATCCAGGTGAGGAACTTTTGCACTATGCACATGTAGTCTATGATCTGTGACTTCCTTTTTCATGCTGGAGCATCAGTTATATTGTTATGATGTAGCGATAACATGTCTGCTCCCTGCACACAGAACACTAAGTGCTTTTTTCTCTTCTCTCGTTTTTTCATTTGGAATCCGATTGCACTTAAGGGAATTGCCTTTTTGCTGAACTAAATGCAAGCAGATGTAAAAGTCAAGTGTCTACATCCCTGGTTTATTCCATTATTGCAATATTACCTAAAGCAGAGCAGCGTTTGGGCTCGATCCGCCCGGCACCCGCACCTACTAGACTTCTTATTGAGCCATTTGACCCACACACTAATTACAGGTTGACCCACTCATCACTATGACATAGACTATAGGCATGTGGTTTTCTAGGTTGCAGTTAGCCTATCTATGTACAGTATAGCCTTTATTGTGAGCTGCACATAGAGCACTCCTCATGTCGTGGTGCTCTTGGCACTTGCCTCCTGCGTAGAGCACGGGCTGGGTCTTTCCATACCGGGGTACAGCCGATTTATACTGGGGCACGTGCCACCGTAAAAAGGGTCTAGTGACGTTTCTGGGCAGGAGCAGGTCTGAGAGTTAAGAGGGCGCCAGGTTGTGGAGGGCGCCAGGTTGTGGAGGGCTTTGAAGATGATGAGGATGACTTTGAAGTGGATGTGCTAAGTGTTGAGGAGCCAGTGGAGGTTCTGGAGGACAGGGGTGATGTGTTCATGGAACCGTGTGCGCGTGAGGAGGCGGGCAGTGGGGTTTTGGATATATTGTAACTTAGTGTTTTGGAGGGTGTGCCGTAAAGAATTATCAGTTGTTGTGTCATTCGAATGTGAAGTTGGCGTCACAGAGAAAAACTAAGGTTGCCGATTACTGGGGATGGAGAAAGTGTGGTGTGGGCAAAGTCTAACTTGAGTAACAGAGCTTCAGACAGAGCAGTGCTTTCAGTTAGCTTCTAATCTAAACTTTTCCCAAAATTTTCCAGTTCAAACATCAGACTACCTAACATCTTCTTGAGTGCTACAGCTATGGTATGTGCAGGTGCTGAGAGAGACAGAGTATGAGTGTCTTTTTGAGCGCATCACTTTGCGGAGCCTTGACTTTTATTACTTGGCTGTGATCCAGAGGAGGGCTGTACCTGCTCTGCACTTCTGCCCCCCACCCCACCCCACCTCCTCCCTCCTTGTCCCTCCTTCTCCCCTCTCCTCCCTCCTCCCCCCTCCTCCCCATCATTCTTTCTGTGTCATCGCATCTTGATTCAGACCAGTCCTGCACGCATTAGACAGAACTCCTCCCAGGATCTAAATTAACTTGGAGGTAAGTTACACTCCGCACCACTGTTAAGACTTTTACATCTTACTTTTTTGACCAGTTCCCAAGGCAACAGGGAGAGGCCAAAAGGGAAGTCTAAACACAAAAAAACAGAGTGTCAACGGATCATAAATGATACGTCGATGCTTTGATCCAGTCAGAGGCGCGTTCAAGATCAACTCAAGACTTGTGTGCACAGTGCCATCTAGTGGGGGAAAACCTAACAGAACTGCACAGTATGAGTAAAACAGGATATACATGTACTTTATTTGTTTTCCATCCACTGAAAGAAAAACAAAAACAAACACATTTCCATTCTCCATAGTGCCGCTGAGTGATATAGAATACTTTTACAACATTATGGTGGTATGTACTGTGCAACTTCTTTTCTGATGGGGGTCCGCCACTTGCTTGTATCCATGGAGATGTTGTTGCGTTGTCTGGACTATTCCACTGTATTACATCTCTAAACTTATCTATCTCGTATTTGTTGTGATTTATTTCATTGCCTATACATACTCACCTGCTTTCTCTCCATGGAGATAGAAAAGTTCGCAATACCAGTTATGTCACACTATGTAAAAGATACTCCAGGCAAAGCAAGAATATTTCCATGGAGGTGACAGACACTCAACCAGAAAAGTTACATATTGCATCATTAAATGCCCATTTAAGTGTTTTTTAGCCTAGAGATGGGTTATGAAAGACACCTAAGTCACCAGTGAATAAACATTTCGTTGTTTGCGCATGAATAGGACTAGTGTCAAACCGCACAAGAGTGTACGGCTTCAAATGCATAATATTGAGAATAATGAGTGAAATAAATAGCCCTTCTCCGTGTTTTGGCCATCTGCTTAAATGCACAAATCTGAATGTCATTATTTTATACAATGGAGCCTATTTTCTGATGTTTTCCTGATCATACATTTCCTAAAACTCTCTTCACTTCTGCTGCTCACCACGAGTGTCGTCTTTTCCCCGTGTCTCCAGACTTTGCAGAGCGCTCACACCAGGGTACCAGCTGGTATAGAGATAAGTAAAATGCTGCTCCTAGTAGGAGTTTTCTAAATCCTGCATGTGGCACAGAGGGTGCCCTACGCAATGCATAGCGCGTAAGCAAACTTTATAAATGAGGCCCCTGGTTATGTCTAAAAAATGCTCAGAAGTCTAATTTTGCAGCTAAGTACCCTTGACCCAAAATCTTGATTTAAGATTTTTAGTATAGGGTTTGAGTCCTGCACTGCCGTCGCCCTCTGCTTCTAAAGAATTGGTGAAATGCAGATTACTCTTCAAAGTTTATCAGTCAAATGTATCTTGTTGCACCAGTTAAAGCCATTATATAATCATTTACCTGACACTAAAACTGAAGTGAGGCTCATGGTGGTGTGATTCATTCTCTGCAGTGTTGCAAAGTTTCTCTTTGGAGGTTGCGCTCGGAGCAGATAAAAGCACGAGTGAAGAGGTATATTTTTCCTGAACTCTCTCCGCAGTGAGGCTCCCAAAGCGTGTGAACGATGGTACCATTCGAAAGGGGCACTTTATCAAACACATAAGCTGAACTGTGGCTAGATACAGAACTGTACTACAGGCTGGAGTACACTGACTAATCCCTATGAGTAATAACTACTTTGTGCTCATGGACTGTCTGAAACCATGGACAACAATACCTGTGGAGTAGATATACGATTATACAATAGTATTCAGGCTTTTAAAGGTGTAACTTGTAGCTTTCCTGGTGGAGGGTCTGCCAACTGAATGTCTCCATAGAGATGTTATTGCTTTGCCTGGAATATAACAGGGGCATTCAACTTATCTATCTCCATAGAGACAAGCAAATGAAGTTCTGTTATGAAATTTTAGATACACATAACGTTAGTAGAATATACGGAGGGAACAAGACACAAACTGTATCCTTTTTCCTAAACTCCCTAGACCATCCCTTCAGATACGATCTTGCACTACCCAGTGATTTGCTAAATAGTGAAGGAAATTTGAGAGAAACTGGTTAACATGCATGGACTTTGAAAACATAGAGGAATGTCATGGAATGTTATCAGGTCGTGTATATGAGTCAATTTTTCCAGCAAAGAATTCTGTCCAGAAAAAGGAGGCTGTAATAGTTAGTTTTGGTACTGCATATTTTTGTTGTGTTCTTAGGAAGGTACTCCATCAACTTTGCCTTGTATGGATATATCAAATTCAATATGTCCATTTGTATCCTTGGGCATAGTTTTTCTGCCACATTTGTATCAGTTTTCCTCAGGGCATGTACGGCTCCAGAAGTAGTTTTCCACCACCAAGGCCTAGTGACTGTGATAGGAATGAATAATGCATCAAATGGCCTTTATGAATTGTTTCCATGTGGCCGCTTGTATTAGCTCCAGTTGCCTAATGCTAATTCTGGCTAATGCTAATTCTGACCAAGATGCTCTTGGGGCTGTCTGCGGTCGCCTACTGCTCCTGACAGACGGCTCCATTGGCGCAGGAGAGATGGGTACATTAAGAATAACAAATTTATACACTGTGTGTAAATGGACCAATAATTGACCAAAAATGCAATGTGATTAAAAACCTTTATAACCACTGAGTACAATAGAACAAATCTAATTAATTTATCTTATCAATTTTCTTTGTAATTACATTTTAATATTGTAAAGAGACTTTATGGACACCCTGTATATTCAAATAAAATAGAACTTTATTGCTCTCACAGTAGAGAATTAATTTGCCATGGCAGCTTTCAATAAAAGTTATCATGCTAATAAATATGTGAATGCAACTCAGATCAAGATAAATATGGAAATAAAGATGTTTACTTAGATGACTGGACATAAAGAAAATATAATATTGTAGGACATGGACACACAACCACGTATTCCCACATCCATTTGACAGGGAGATACAGCCAGTTTAAGGAAGAGAACACACTGTATTATGGGCCATAGAGATTTAAATTAGAGAGATTCAGAAATTTAACCCACAACCTCTCAGTATCATTCACTAATACGTCTAGGACATGTTGACAGGGGAACCAGAGTAATGCCTCATTTAGACCAACTCTGTCACATTAGCCGTGTGTCTGCAGTACACCCAGCCTTCATGCGTTCTAATTTATATGTGGGTCAGGGATGTGTCTGGTTATTATAGAATATTTTTAAATGCATTCTGGGTATTGCACTTGTGTAAAACAGCATATTTAACTAAATATTGAATAAATAACACCGCAGTGAAACGTGGTTGTGTTCACAGTGTGCATAGAGCGTACCTGTGCTGTAGAAGACTCTCAGAAATACGGAGAAATACATTCAACAAGTGCTCCGCAGTTGCGTTGTGAAGTGATCTTATTTAATGCACAAATATGTTGCATTATTTGTGTTGTAATTGGTTTTAAACATGCTTTTGAGTACCTTTGTTTTGGCATTTCCTGTTTTAGAACTTAAAATAATGGCTATCTTCTGACAACCGACACCTTGTTTCTATGGATGCGCTCCAAATATTGGGAACCTGGGTTAGGTCACCTACTGGCAGCAGAGGTAATAAAATAGCCACAACTTGGATTTGTAACTAACAGAAGGGTGCAGCTGCAATGAATGTGATTTGATGGCAAAAAGAGAGATTTTGATTTTTTTTAATGCTCAGAGGGAGTGAACTTACTAAACAGGATTCATCAAACAAGCGTGAATAAAGCAAAATACAACTTTGTTTTTAATGAGGGAACAATCTTATAACATGGCTAAAAGTCCATTTTGCATACGTGTTCTTTAAATAAAGTTGAAGAGAACAAGTTTTAAAATAAACTTAACAATGTATATTGTTATCTGACTGTTTCCAAGACTTAATGGCCTTCTTTAAGTTGTTAAAAATGTAAAAACCCACCAACTTTTCAGCATATGGACAAGTCCGTTCACGTCTTTAGCTCTTAATAAGCAGTTGGCTCAAACAACCTATGACCGCATTTCCAACCAGACGACGGGCTTCAGAGCGCGCTGTTAAAATGAGACAAGAATGAATGAGGCATTAAACCACTAATTGTGCTGACATCTGTGGAGGTAAGTGTGACCCTGCTCTACACACAACTCATGCACAGGAGTCTGCTCGGAAGAAAGATGAGGAGGGAGCGAGAGAAAGAGAGAAGAAGGGCAGAGAGAGTAGACAAGAGAGAAAAAAGAGGGGCGCAAAGAGAGAGAGAGAGAGAGTACAGAGAGAAGAGGAAGACGAGAAGGGGCAGAGAGAGGGAGATGAGAAAGGAAGGGTGAAAGTGAGCAAGAGATGGAGAGTAGTAGAGAGAGAGAGAGAGATGGAGGGGGGCATTGAGAGGAAAGAGGCAGAGAGGGGAGAGACAATAGATAGGAAGGGAGGTGAGAGGGTGACAGCGAGTAAGAGATGGAGAACACAAATTAAGAAGAGAGGGACAAGAGCGGGAGGGGAGGGAGGAAGGGAGGGAAAGGAGGTCAGTGAAAGAGAAGAGAGGTAGAAAATGGAAAATTACACTTCTATCTGAAATGAGATAAAATATTTTACGACACACAATAACTCCTGGCTGGGTTTATGATTAATAGTTGGAGGAGGATACGTGCCAGTCGCAATGCAGCGTCTGTGGCTTTCTTCAGATTTCTGAGGGATTACATTTTAGTCATACTCTCGAATTTGTTCATTATCTAATTATAAATCAAGTTAAAATGCAGTTTTAAGATATTTTATTGAATTATTTCCTTTTGTAATTAACTTTTTTTTAATTAACTATGTAAAGCCTCTTCAAATCAACGCATTATTGTAAATTATAATGTGTTGGTTGTGCAGCCAATGGCTAACTCTTATAGTTTGCAACTATTAAATTAATTATTAAATAAACCGACAAATTTAACATAGACTTCAATGTAAATAGCTCC
>KN470019.1:27181-49679 GCA_000787095.1 Periophthalmodon schlosseri
TTTGTGCATACAAATAACCAGTAGGTGCAGCTAAAGTCGTACTTGCACTTATAATTCCGTATGTATTCTTTTTACTCTTTAAACTTTTTAAAAACTTCCATAAAGCTTGAACTGTTGCCATATTTAAAACTGTGCTATATTTCACCCCTTTCTGTTTCAAATATTTTAACTGAACAACATTCACTTGAACATAACACCAGTATGCTTCACAGCTGACACCCGTCTGTGAGCGGAGAAGCCAACTTTAAACCAAGAGCTCCAACAATCCAGGTTCCTCTGTGGCAGCGGTGGTGTAGTGGTTACATCACATGCCTTTGGATCCATGGGTCAGTGGTTCAAAATCAGATTCTGGGATTTTGAAGTTGTCACTATGCACGTACTCACAGCTACTGCACAAGTCTTCAGCTGTTCTATTTATATATTATATTTCTGAAAATGTTATTAGAAATTTGTCTTAACCATAGATAAAAAAGATGCTCTGGTTCTGCCTTTCCATAGGATAGATATTTGTATAAGCAGCTATGGGGTAAACATTAGTCCACGTGTACTGCATGTGTGTCTGCATCTAATTATAAAGTGTTTTATTGTCCGATAATCAGGAAGTGTGCAGTTAGCATGCTAATTGTTGTTAGCCATATACCGTGATGGGAAAACTATGCCCCGGGCTCTGAAAGTTGTGAAAAGCTCTTACAAACTCATTGCGGTGAATAATAGCACTTCAAACTGTTAAAATGAATAGTTCTGTTTTTCTTAAAGAAGTCAAATCTGGTACAGTGCCTTTAATGCTCCCTCAATAATCCAAAAATGCCTGAGCCTGACCAAGAGAAGCAAAATAAAAGCAAGATAAGTATGCTTTTTTCTTGCGCTGTTTTACCGACTCTTTCCAACTTTCCAACGCAGATCTGATCCCAGTGTTTAGACAACCATGATGAACTAGAATGAAATAGTTCTGTGACTGTCTGCCGGCAGCCACACATCAGATTGTACAGATCCTAAAACCAGACAGAGCGGAGCAGAGGAGGGGCTGGGGTTGTGTGGTGGGCTGCTCCTGTCAGTGTCTCAAATCACCGGCAACTTCTACTGGAAAAAGACTGAGACATGACAGAGCTACAACTCCCCCTGCTGATGGAAGAGGAGAGTACATGCCAAAGTACAGCACTGTGAGTCATGAGATTAGGAACAGTTATTGGAAAGATGGAATCCAAATATATTCTTAACAAGTTCAGTGAACCCAGCTAAAAATAAATGACTTTTTGACAACTTTCACATGTTTATTCTAAATTTGCTATTTAAAGGTCCTATATTACACAAAATTAACTCTTGTGAGTTTTAGACATGTTATAATGTTGTTGCCTCCTCAAAACACTTACCTACAGTTGTGTTTTGTTTCATTTGCACATGTCTGTCTACATCTCCAAAGCTCAAAATGCTCCGTTCCACCTTGTGATGTCATGAAGCGGTAGTTTTCAAATTAACAGTTACCTTTTGCCTTTTGTTTAGTAGAGCTTGGAAATTCCAGGGCTGAACTTATCGAAATGATTCTAGTGAAGGTGTATGGAGTTTAAAAACACAGTGGAGCACTTCTTGTATTAACCACATGACATCAAAATGTGGAACATAGTGTCTTCCGTTTGAGAGAAGAATTCAGCCTAAATATGCAGGGTTTGTGTATTAAACGTGTGACTCTCAACTCTCAATAACTCAATTTTATGCTGAAAAAACCCAAAAAGTTATGCATTTAGCTACTCCACAGTGGCAGCACCTTCTCTTTCAGTGGTAAATTCCATAAGCTGTATTTTTTTGTATAGCTTTACATTGTATGGCCAAGGGACAGAACTAAAGCTGGTTTAGACAGCTCAGTACATACCAAAGAAAACAAAAAGCCTTCCTCTGGATCCACGAGTGATCAGCAGCATGTACATGTGATGTAATGTTCTTCTACATGTTCTGCAATATAAAGAAGTAATGTGTTTGAATGTATCCTACTGTGTTTGAACATCTCAGTTGACAAGTAGATGGCACAGACTCTCCACCAAAAGTGGAACATCTTTAGTTATGTCTCATGTTTAGTCATGATAATATTTAGTTTTGGATCTACAAAAGTAAGTAAAGGTGTTTAAGAAATGTTCATATTGTCATTTTACTAGATGAGACATACATTGGATGAGACATTTTTGAACTAATGAGAAAAAAGTGACATAAAAACATCATTAAAGCAGACCTAATAAGCAAAATCGACTTTCCTCTTCTCATTTACCCTCTCGAAGTTGTTTTTGGAGTGATTTGTGTATGTTTGAACAATCTTTAATCGCTTATTTTCAAGACCCCTGTTTTCACCACCACCAGCATACGCCCACTGCTCTGTACTTACTTTGTTCTTCAGTTTGATTTTTAAAGTCTGTGTAAATGGAAAAAAAATCTGCGCTAGTGTGACCTGCAGCTAACCATCGGAGGGGCTGCACAGCTCTGATGCTTTTGTGCTTGTGTGTTTATAGCATAATGATCCACGGGTGTCATAGATTGCAACTATAGAGCAGACACAAGCACAACAGATCTTCTTTAACATATTCATTTTGAATGCGTTATTTAGCCAAGTTAGAATGTACAAATAAAGGTTGCATCAATTATTACATGAACATCTACTCAATGAATTCCAGATTTTTGAGTAAAAATCTGGCAACCCTGTTTTTACTTTGCAAGATGGTTTTTTGGTACATTGACAGAAGGTACATTTAGATTGCTCTTGTCAAATTTGTTTAATGTTGTATAATTTTTGTGGTTATCTATATATTAGCCTATTCATATGTGTCATTATTTTCATGTTTTTATGCAACAGAGCACCACTCTATTCCTCATTCCTCTCTTCTACTGGGACTTCCCTCGTTTATCAGATCATCTTTTCTATGCAATTAATACTGGAGCATAGATGGAGCCCACAGAGGCAGAGAGCTGGTGGATGGGTTAGGTCTGTACCCTCTTCCCCTGGGGACACTCTGGAGGTCTGCCTTGTTAGCTATGGCTCCTCTCTGGTACTTGACTTTTACTATAAATAATCTCTGGTCCCTGCTCGTCCTCTCTGCCCTCCGCGGCAAGTAAGGCATGCTAGAAAGTGCAACCAATTCTCTGCTTTTTCTCCATATAAAGATGGTTTGTTAGTTTTAGGTTAGTTATTTGCATTCTTTACTTTTCTGGCGGACGGTTTACTTGCCTTCATGGAGTTGGTATAGCTTTGCTTAGAATCCATTTGGAGTTTGCCGATTAACCAACCAGGACCAGAATCTACCCTTGTATACAAGTAGGTGACGCCACCAGGCCAAGTTACAGGTTAGATCTGTGGGGATGCAAGCCTGCTCACAGTAAGAATGCAAGTTCTCCAAGGCTTTTTGAGCAATAAAAACAGCACCTATTGATAAGAGTGATAAGTCTATAATCCTATTCTGTGGAAGAGGCATAGCAAAAACATCCTCATGGAGACAACCAGGTGACGGCCTTTAACTTATTATTTTATTACTTGCTTAAACGTTTATCCTTCATTGTTCTAAATGTTTCACCTATTTGAACATATAATACAGTTGCATATTTCTTTTGGTAATAAAATCTGCTTTCATTTGATATTCAAAGCACAGTATGTAATCTGCATGTCACCTGCATTAATCCATGTAGAGCTCAGAATGGAAGGTCAAAAAAATCCTCCATGTTTGTGGCAGCAGTGTAAAGCTCCCATAGAGACATAATAGCCAAAAAACATTAAAAAGTAAACAAAAGTGCAGTAGAACGACCTGATAAACCACTGGGTCACTGCTGGTGTCTGAAAATTCTATGAGGTGTAACATCACATCCCAAGATCTAAAGTTAAAACCATACTTTAAAACATTCTTCATGGAGATTAGTTTTGTGAAATACTGTGGAATATTATAGCCAAAAGACCATGATTTCCATGGAAACAAGCAGGGGGAGGCCCTCCTCCTGGCCAAATAAGAGTCCGATTTGTGGAGATGCAAGCCTGCTCACAGTAAGAACACATGTTTTTCAGTGCTATAAACACAACCAAAATGAACACATATGCTTTTATTTTAGCTAAAAAGTTACATACTATGGCTTTAATTTCCCCAAATACTTTATTTGTGTATAAGTATAAGATCACTATTCATAATTAATGCGTGACAAGGCACTCATTAAATCTGCACATGACATTACCAGCATAAATGTTTTTCATTACTTATTTATTGACAGAAAAAGTCCAGCGCCGCCGTCTCTGCTCTGGTGGTATCTTTCCGTGCAGGTGTCAGTATGATGTATGTGCATAATAACCAGGAGAGGGCAGCATCATGAAATGTACTAAATAAATAATACCTCCCACATGTCAGCACAGGGTTTCCTCGCCCATATTTCAAACACTGGGTTGTCATGAAGCATAGAGCGATTCCACAATACCATAAATTCTATCATCCGTATCAGCCACTGAGCTTCAAAATGAGAAAAAGTACATAGTAAATATACATACACTGTGGATTGTTTTTAAGCATTACTGTATTTAACCATCACGTAGATACTATGTAACTTTTCTGTTGGGGTGGTCTGTCACCTACTTCTCTCCATAAAAGTAGTTGTTGTTTAAAGGCCCTCTACATAATGTTTATTTTCATGTATTTTATCTTCCTCCAGTGCAGATATATTGGATAAGCAACTCTTGAGGTCAAAATAAGTCTGCATCTACCGGTAATTATAAAGCGTTTCATTGACTGATAGTTAGGAAGTGCCATTAGCGGGTTACTTGTTGTTAGCGTTACCGTGACAGCGCTGGCCTCTGAGAGCTGTGAAAAGTGCAATGAATAATAAGGATTTTTAAAATGGACTAGTGCTGTTTATCACATTATTAAAGACAAAATAAGGTACAGCACTTTTAACATGATACTGTGGAGAAAAGTTACGTAGTGCGACTTTAATGGTGCTCTATACACCTGAGTTTCTATTGCATTTTCAGCAAAGTACCCTTGTCTTATCTTTATATTGTAGTTTTGACTTTTTAATTTGTTAAACTGCACAGATGGTTCAATTACTATAACTCATTTGAATTCAGGGACTAATGCATCCAATAATCACCCAGTTATTATAAAAGGCCACATTATTAGCTGCTAAACAAGTCCTGAACACTACATGAATATGGAAACATCTGGTGGGATGTGCAAAATGCTGTAATGAACAGGGAATACCAATGAAATTCCATTTACACATCTTTATACAGAATTTCCTGCTATAGTTCGCTAATGCGGTTGCCATACCAAAGATGCTAACTGCCTAGCATGCATACTGATGTGTGTATGAGCTTGTTAATATACCCTGATGTTAACATTCAGGTATGTATCTCTATAATATACATGCCAGAAAAGGTGCATAGTGCACCTCTAAATTCACCTGTATCTAATAGAAAGCCACATTAGCCTAACAAGCTAATAGGCCCATTACATTTAGTGCTCCACATGTTACCATTATTTTAATTGAACATGCCATTGGGGGCCATTAAAGGAGACGTGATCAGAAGAGGTTTAAGCATGGAATCAATTATAGCTGAGGGAATGTGTCCAATCAAAGCAGGTTAAAGTAATATCAATGTTTTACCATTGGATCAAATGTGTAAGTCATAAAGAAATCTGATGTAATGGCAGAGGTGGTTAGTAACAACTTACTACCAGGGATAAGTCCAGGAATTATTTTTGCTTTAACAATGATTTTAAAGTTTGTGTTTCCTATACCTTATCCTAAGTAGGGATGGAACTATAAACAATAATATCATTTATCGTGATGAAAAGAGTTGACAATAATCGTTCGTGGGACATTTTATATAATTGTGATAATGGACAACAAAGATAATCGCCTTAATATCTCCAGAATGCGCAGAAAAAATAGCTTAACAGAGGAGTCGACGGGGACGAAGGAACTGTTGCCCTGTGTCCCAGAGTATTAGGGACCCCTCTTCCTATTAATCTGTATTAGAGGGTGAGACTTATTGCCCCGGGCGCCCAAATTCCAGTCGACGGCCCTGCTTATCCATAATAGTCTCTGCTAAATCGTAGTTGTTTTCACTTACAACAACGTACAATACTATAACAGTTGTTTAAACATGGAACTTATACATAATATTAAAATTACACCAGTGTACGCAGAGCAAGGTGGGCTACGTGTCTTGCCCAAGGGCCCAAGGACACAACGACAACATTCATCAGCTGGAATTGCACCGTCAACTTGTTGGTTAGTGGATCTGACCACTCAACCAATGATGTTTATTTCGAGAGCGGAATTCGAACCCCCAACCTTCGGATCAGTGGACAAACGCTCTACCAACTGAGCTACTGTTGCCCATGATGATGTCATGTAGTGTTGTTAATTGTTGTAATCATTACTGCAGCATGGACAGTCTTACCTGAAGGGGTCTCTAACAGGATGCCATTGTTCTGTTCCAAGCCCACATAAACAGACAGCACTGCAGGAGGAAGGGCATCTGGTGTAAATCAATTGGAGGCAATTGGATACATAATTCATCATAGGCAGGTAAAAAAATAAAATAAATAAATAAATAAAAATGTATAGAACATAGAACTTGGAAGTTTGGAGCATGAAAATTGCCTAAAGTTGAGTATCAAGGACTAACTGAGTATTTCGGTCTCACCTCGAGTCACTTCTGGCACGGGCTGAAGCGTTACCATTTTGGGAGGTCTCAGGTGCAGACCAAGAGAGCTGCGGGGAGTAGTTATGCAATATGCGGTACAGTAAATCCAGGTCAAAGCATAGGGCAGGGAATGGGCGCTTTAAAATATCATTATGCAAAGTTTGTGGGTTTAAAAAAAGTTGATTTTAACTTTGTGATATTGACTCAAACCACAACTTTGTCCCACCCCATAGACAACTGTGAAGACAACTAACCCAGTTGTCTATCGCAGTATACCTCCTTTGTACAAGTCCATATTTAAATGTTCTATATTACGGAAAATGTACTTTTGTGAGCTTTAAGCCATGTTATAATGTTGTTACCTCCTCAAAAAACATACCCACAGTTGTGTTTTGTTTCATTCACACATGTTTGAGTAACCCTTTATTATTAGTCTGTCCACATCTCCACAGCTCAAAATGCTCCGTTCCACCTTACAGTGTCATGTAGTGTTTTCAAGTTAACAGCTACTTTTTACCTTTAGTTCAGTAGAGATAGTCAATTCCTGGGCTGAAATTATCCAAATGATTCTAATGAAGGTGTATGGAGTTTAAAAATACAGTGGAACGCTTCCTGTATTACATGACATCACAAGGTGGAACAGAGTGTTTTCTGTTTGAGAGAAGAACTCAGCCGGCAAATATGCAGGGTTTGTGTGTTAAACATGAATGAATAAAACAGAACAAAACTCAGGGTATGTTTTTGATGAGGAAACAACATTATGACATAGATTAGAAAACAGCATAAAATGGGCCCTTTAATTCACCAATAAGAAGCACTGGTTATAATGTAATACTAGATGGGCCAGAGACACACGGGGACTATTGTTTACAATGTCAACATCAATGTAAGGCACATAAACTAGACTAAAATAAGAAAAATCTATGTACTATTAAACCTGTCCTGATAATGACTATATCGACTTATCATTCAATATACGATACGAACAATATATTTGGAGGCTCAATATTTATCATGTGTATGTTTTGTTTGTAAGGTGGTAAGATTTTTGGTATTTTGATCTGTAAAAAGTTGAAGTCACTTCAATGACTAATTACTGGTTCATTGTGTTATTTGTTGAAGCTGGCGCCTCTTAATGATACTGTTTAATGATACTTTAATGATACTGTTTAACAATAATGTAAGATAATCCTAGTAAACCTTTTTTTATTGTGTCAGAAGCATAAAGCATTTTTAATATTATCTCAGGGGATCCCAGTGAGAGCACTTTGGCTCTCTTTTTTCATGGGTGCCCTGTTTAAAATACAAGACAAACAAAAAAACAAACAAAACAAGTTTATAATTCCATATAAAACATTACAAACAGGTGCAGGTGTGTGTATAAAAGTTTGTTACCAGATTATTAAATTGCGATTGTGTCACCTCTTTCCCGTCTCAGCTTTGGTGCGGCTCGTCCTTAGCCTTATCCAGTCATGTGATCTGGTTTCATGTGATTGGTATTAATTGTTCCTGTATCAATGATTAACAAGCAGGTGAGGTATTCTGGCAGTTTTTGAAGTAGTCCCTTATAGATAAATTTCATACAGTGCTGTATTATCGTTTATCTTGTTCTGGTTATGCCTGCACAGATTTCAATGGAACAAGTTGATGAATGAAGTTATGGGATGCCAGGGAGTTGTGGTTAGTCAAAAAAATTGTGTTGATCACAACTCCAAGGGACAATGTGGTTTGGCTTAGTTCTTATGTACTGTCCTCACCAAATCATGGCAAAAGTGAAGTTTATATAACGGTATTGATATGAGCAATTACGAATGAACCAAACAATACATAATAAAACAAAGTGCCTTGTCGCATATTTCCTGACCTCATAGTGACTATCTGGCAACGTCTTTCAGATATGTTTGGAAATGAATCGAGGAGAGCATTGACATAGTTGTTCTGTTTAATAAATATGATTGTAAATGCATAAAACAGAGACACACAGCACAGTTAAGGTCGAACAAATCACTGTTACACCTGACCGCCTGTTCCCATAGAAAATCTGTACAATAGCAAAACTTTTCTGTGTTATTCATGTTTATATAAAAATAATTATCTGGTTGATTCCACAGAAGGCGAAGGCAATGGGGAGGAAAGTCCTGTGCTGCACTTATAGTTTTACCCAAAATCTTGTCTTGTCTGAGACTATTTTTTGTAAAATTTTGAATTACGCAACAAAGAGAAGTTTTGAATCAGAAAGTTGGTACACTTCTTTAATGTTTGTTTTGGAGTGATTAGCCTAAAAGATAGAATTGACTGAAGAAAAAATAAAATAAAGGGATCAAATAGTCTAGTTCTAGCCTAAAAAAGTCATGTTAACAGTACATAAATGCATAAATATATATTTTTTTGTTTCTGTAAGTTGATAAAAAAGTGAAACGTCACCATTACATTCTGTATACAAGTGAAATATTCGAAAAATTGTTTACATTGTGGTTAAGTGATTATGATAAAAATATAAAAAAAGATGTTATGTAGTATAATTTTTACATCACATTTACACTTCAAATATGTCAGTGTCAGTATTGATTTCAGGTTTTTTTTTTTTTATTTTTTTTTATTTAAGCTATTGAAATATTTTTAAACAGGCCTTTTCTCTTATTACCTTTGGCAAACTCATTTCTACAAGAGACACTTTTCACGTTTCACCATTCAAAGTGTTGAGCTGTAGCACTGATTATGACAAGCCAGTCACCAAAATCATTATCTTTAACCATTACTCTGTTTACTGTTGGTCAATCAGGGACACTGCTCTCCATCGTGTAAGATTTATTGTCATGATCTGCAGTTCCCATGGACTGTGGCAGATGGCGCTAGACAATAAACTGTGTCTATGTCTTAATGTTACTGCCACACATCTGGTGTCATGAACATCTGTGTTAAAATGTTCATGCATCACATAGAAAGATGTCACCACTCTGCAGCCTGGTAATGGGTTTTGGAGTCTCTTGATTTTTGATTGCGTGTTTTAATGGATATCCAACACTAATTACACTAGTAAATCAAATATAATTAAACCTTGCTTAGTAATATTGGGACAGTGTGTGCTTTTTTAGTTTTTTATGGGTACACTGACTGAGTGGCTAGCATTTCTGCATGTTCCTCCACCTTAATTTTGATGAAAAGGTATAGTAGCCCGATTGAATGTGGAACTTGTTTTGTAAGATGAAAATGAAAACCCCAAATTGTAACTCTGTGAACTTATATCAGAACATATTTCAGAACTTGCACCTTGAAGGACACTGCAGTTTGCATAAGTATCTACTAATGCATTTCAGTTCAGTTTCAAAATGACAGCACGGAAAGTTTAGTTTTGAACCATATGCCCCCAAAGATGCAAACATGACCCCATTCTGTGAGTTTTCCTGTTGAAGGACACAGCAGTAGCTTCAGTAACTTCACTCGTCAGAGATGCTTAAAGGCCGTCAGTACAGCCACACAGTGAAAGTGCGCTGTTGTTTAAACCTTGACATGCGATCTTTTTCTCTGCAAACAATCAAATCTATCTGTATGTTTACATTCTATTCACTGTATCTGTTCTCTAACATTCAACCTGAAGTTTCTCAAAAGACATGACTAAATGAAAACATAACCATTGAAAACATTTGCGAGGTTCATCAAATCTTGACATGTTCCAGTTCTCATACATGGACATGGCCCAGTTGCGTTGCCCCTGTTTTGTTCACTGTGTATTTCACCCTTCACATTTCTCTGTTCAGAAATATAGTAGGCGTTTTTGCTCTAAATAGACTGACTGGTCTCTCCTCTGACATGATCTCTGCTTTTCTGTCAAACACTTTTTTTCATGTCATTTAAAGTTTTAAACTGAGCTTTTGATTGTGGGCTTCTTCTGTTACTCTTATGTTTTATTTCAACTGTATTTGTTATGAAAACTAACATAGGAGCAGTTCTTCCTTTTATCCAGTTTGACCTCGACATTAGTAATACATTTGGATAAATAGCTCATAACTTTTGGATTCATCAGAAAAGCTAATAACCTATGAATTTAAACTGTTAAGGGTTTTAGGGGTTGTAAATGGCAAGTAGTTTAATCCAAATGAAATACAGTCCTTTTATAGTCAACGTAATACTTTCACTTATATTTATAGTATTAAAAGTGCACGGCTGTCTTTATCTTAGCTGAGAATAAACCCTTTGTATCACTATGCAATAATATTAAAATGTGTGTCATTTATAATACAGTGAAATCTGTGTATAAAGAGAAATAAAATGGAAAAAGAAGCCAGTGGAGTACAAAATTTGTATTGTGCCATAAATCATCTTTCCAGGAGACAAGCCTCGACGTACGCTTTTACATTTTATACAACAGCATTTCTGTTAAGTATGACGTTTGTTATTAAAGTACACAAATATTCTAACATAGACATTCATGATTTACAAAATAAATGTGTAATCACTCTGACAACATACTTCATAAAAGTATTTTATATGAATAAATAATACAATACTGCTGTTAGCTTCAAACAGCAAACTAAGTGGAGACTTGTAAGCAAAACCCAACCACTGTAGCTTTGTACATTTCCCTCTTTGTCTAATAGTCATGCTGTAGTCCTCACTGGAGTGATTATCAGTCTTTATAAATAAATGTAATCTTCAAAAGGCCTTATGTTAAAAGATGAACCTGTACAGAGTCTGTGTGAACGGTGGGTCCAACATGCACAGGTGTAAAGCTCCAAACCTTTGAGTCCCGAAATGGTAAAAAAATATCCATGACAACGCTGTAAATATCCATGACAACATGGAGCGGAGAATCCAGTCCGTGATCAGACGATGTACGTGGGGAGCTCTGTGGAAAACTTCACGTGATGGACATGAGGTTTCATACATCCTGCAGGGGGCGACAGAGAGGAGAGAAAAGAAAAAGTCAAAATGTATCTCATAATCTCTGTCCTGGACAATTAATGATCAGTTAATGTTTATTTCACTCTCTTCAACTGAAAGTGTCTGTCTGTTTTTTTTATTGCTGATGCCTTCCCCTGACTTCATCTGGTAATAATCCAGGGTGCTCTTGTGTGTTTTTAAAGTCCACAAATCTTCACTAAACGCATAATTTCAGCCTCATCTGCCTCCGCTACACAAGAAACTAACTATTGCTAATGCTAATGCTAATATCTATTGTTTTATTGTTCCACATGCTTCACTCTTATTTTGGTGTTGTTTGTTTTCCGTATACATAGATTATTTCACCTTGTACCCTGTAAATTACTGAATTATCTTATGAATAGTTTTGCATTGGTTAAGCAGTTGACAGAACTCATTATCTTGTTTTCATATATATATATTTTTTATGTTATGACCTTTAAGTTATTAAAGGTCCACTATGTAGCTTTTCTTGTGGCAGGTCCTACATCTGCTCGTTTCCATGGAGATGCTATTGCTTTGCCTGAAATGTTGCACAGTACTGCTTTTAATCTCCATGGAGACAAGCAAGTGACACTGCCTTGGCAAGTTACACGTCAGATCTGTGGAGTGGCCGGCCCGCTCTCAAAAAGAATGCATGTTTTAAAGGTATTTTTGAGCCATAACACTACCTGGAATTGAGCTGTGGAAAATTCCAGGCAAAGAGACAACATCTGCATGAAGATAAGCAACTAACAGACCTTCAGAAAAGTTACAGAGCACCATTTATTCAACTTTTTAATAGATTTGGTGTCACTAAAGGCCAAACGCTACTTGAAGCTCTTCATCCTGTTACCATGTCAACGCAAAACACACACGGTGCACCTGGTGTCTGTGTGCATTTTACCGTAAACAAACCACACAGGTGTCCCAGGTTGTTTTGGTTTAAACATGTGATCAACACACTGACACCTGCCTCATTAAAAGTGCAGTGATTTAATTAACAGGAGAAGAAAACACAGGTGGAAACTGGCAAATCAGAGGTGGAGAGTACTCAGTTGCATTTAATTGAGTAACTTTTTAAAGAAACTGTACTTTTCACAGTACTTTTCTAGCAGCATACTTTTACTCCTACTTGAGTAATACTTTTTATTAAAGTAACAGTACTCTTACTCTTTATGTTGGCAGTATGACATTTGTGTTTCTTGCTCTGCTCCTTCAAATATGATTTAGTTTGTGTCACTGTTGTGTCTGTTCTTTGAAAGTACCAGATTTTGTACATTATTTAATGTTTTATCCTTCAAATTGCATTAATTTCAAATTATAGATCAGATGTTATATCCTCTCTTTAATCTTTAAGTTACTCTTACTTGAGTAGTAGTTTTCCCAAATACGTTTTACTCTTACTAAAGTATTTCCTTTCCCCTAATTTGCACTTCTACTTTAATAATATTATTCTGAAGTAACATTACTCGTACTTGAGTATCATTTTTGCCTACTCTACCGACCTCTGATAGAAATGACTGTAGTGGAGGCTAAAGCTACTGGTGGAAGACATCATTGTAGGCATTGGTATCAGTGCTACTGTGAAGAATAGAGAGACGTACAGTATGTATATGGACTAATAACATATGTTGGGATGTGAGTATGACATTGTATAAAGCCAAAGTAAATTCTTAGACAGATGCCAGAGTGCACAGAATGATGTGATGAATATGAAAAAAGAAGAAATATTTTTTCATAGTATTTCTGCATTACTGTTAGTAATTGGTAAATAAGCACCACTGTAGGGCAATTAAAAAGGTGGCAAACTAGCTGACAAGCAAAATTATATTCAACCCCCTTCTTTCTGAATACAGATAAATAGAAAATTTATATCTTTGAAATTGATAACTGCATTTTATAAAACAATACATCTCAAATTGGAAATACATTTTAACAATTTTAACTATTGTAATATCATGGTTTACACAGTGATATCAATTTTCATAAACCAGTTTTTCTGCAATTATTAACTCCATCACTCAGCACTCTGAAAGACCCGCAGTTACAATATAAAATAAGCAATACCAGCAGATCTAGCTGCAGCAGACCTACTCTCCTCTAGTGATCATTCACCAGGGGGTCGGCCCATTTCACCTCTGAGAAACACAGAACAAAAAGATGACTTCAATGACACAAGCAAGACAATGGAATGACAATACACTCCAAAATGTAATATCTATGAGTTGAAGATTACTTATGATCTTATGAAAGGACAAAGGGCTTTTTGTCATTATACATACATACACTGAATGGCATCCAGTCCCAATCACTACCTTTTTCAGATATGTTTTTCACAATCATTGAAACATAATTATAAAATCCTGTACTATTTATAAAGGTGTACCTGTCTGTCAAGGATTATAAATACATACCGGTACTACTATACTTTTATGGATTTTCATTAAGCCCTCCTCAGATCAGATATAGGGCAGATAGAGCCGTAGAGGGCAGATCCTGAGCCACAACAACTAACCATGCCACCGCTATGGGCTTGTTCCAGAATATTTATTTCTGTTTTATCATTATTTCCAGTTATATTACGGTGTATGCATGTTGTTTATCCGATCTGATATATTCTCTAATCCCACTGACACTTCAATTGAAATCTTAAAGTGCATATGACAGGTTTTCATGTTTTTCTAATTTTGCTTGGTTTGGTGGGATATTTATCATAGTTTTATATCAGTTAAGTGGCAGTTTGTGGAAAAAAAACGTTGAGAGAAAAGTACAAAAATACAGGAAGTTGAGCTGAGTTCTAAAATGGAAACCTACCTATGTCATTAACACTAAAAATTCCATCGAAAGGACAATTTATGAGTAAGGAAAGCATTTTACTGGCAGTTTAAACCTGCATTTAATAAAATAAAGATGTTGTCATTTATTTTTATTAGTCTAAACCATAGACTGTATACATAAATGGACATAGCTAGCCTGCTAGTACCTGCGTTCCAAATAGGAGGTGATCATAGGTGCACTTCTGGCTCCATTGACTCTGGCTCCAATTCACTTTACACTGAAAAACTGTCACCTTTCTTTCTGCTCCTGCTAGCATTAGCAACAGGTTTGACTGACAGCGTTACCTTCATCAGCCTTGCTCTGGATTGGCTCTTTGGTTGCTATGATACTTGCAGGCGGAATTCCAAATATGGAACTCTGCTCCAAATTTGCCCCTATAACTGTTATAGCCTCGATGAGCTTCATTTGACTGGAGCTGAACACTATGGGTGGTGCCACAGTGTCTTAGTCAACTTCTTTATACAGACTATGGTCTAAACATAACCATTGTGTAATTTAGACACGTTTTGGCTCTTGTTTATATTGTGGTTGCTAGGTAGCAGAACTGGAATTAACTCTACGTATGTCATATCTGCTGTCCATGTCCAAACAGGAACTGAAATAATAAACTTCACCAAAATTGAAAAACTAGAAAAAAAACCTAACCTGTCATATGCATATTAGTAACTTCATCTCATGTAGATATCCCCATTTTGCAGTGTGTGATATGAACAAGCACATGACGTAATATGAGACAAACATTCAGCCACATGTTGTTACCGATGGGTCGCGAGTTGAATTCTGTGTCCAGTATCTCCAAAGAGGGCCCGCAGTCCCGTTGTGAGGGGGGCGTGGCCTCGTTTGGATTGGCTGGACTCATCATTTCTTGTTCTTTTTCGTTCTGCATCTGCGCATAGACGTTGAGGCCTGGGATCTTCCTTGAGAAAAGTTTTACAGTGAGGCAAAGGGACAAAGGCAATATAATGGACTAGACAAGATGGTTCTCAAACTGTTCCCAGCAGCCACCATCAAAAGACTCGGCTTATTCATTTAACTGTCTTAAAGAAACATATAAAATTAATCATATTCTAGAATTAAGTCAGTAATTACAGTTACTGACAAAACTTAAGCCTCTTTTCCGCTGGCACGGTTCACTTGGGCCATCTCAATTGCAGAAAGAACCAGGCTTATAGCAGCATTGAAAAGTTATCCATTTCATTATAGTAGAGTTGTATGTGTTGCATACAATATAAGTAAAGAAATGACTTGAGGCAGTAACTAGTGTAATACGATCCTTTTAAAACTAGCACATAACTAATGTATAACTAATTCTGTTTAAAGTAACTTTCCCAACACTGGAGGCTAAGCACCACTGTCCCAGTCTATGTGTCTGTACAAAAATTGTATTTTATTCACATGGCCCCAATTCAAAATCAACAGTAAACCATTCCCTGTGTATACCACAGCTTGAGAACCACTGGTCCATAAACAAGCAGCACACATATTCTATTTAAGCCTGTTTTCTTATAATATCCCAGTACAGGTGTCCATATTTGATAAAAAGGCACCACCCCAATAACTTAATTTTGTGATGTTCTGTATATTTTGGTTAATTTATGTGTGGCACTTACTCACATTTAATATTCAGTTATGTAACACCAAATTATTCCAGTAAATGTTAGTCTGCTCTGACCTCGCCTTACTAAAAACAGCTCAGTTCAGTATAAACTGGTCATGGAAGTATAGCTAATAAAATCTGGAAGGTGAACCCAAGATGGTGTTGTATTGTTTTCAATGGCCTGTGCTGATTGGTGAATGGGCCCAAAAATTATTTTCTCTTCCGCATTACTTCCTCAACACGGGCTAGCACCACCCACCCATGTGACGTCAGAAGAGTGCACCAGTTCTGACCAATCAGAGCGATAGCTGCTAGAGCAGAGCTAGTGCGGGCTCAGAGCGGGGCTAGGCTAAAGGTTACAAAGCTAACTTTTAGGTGCTTTGAGAATTTGAAATTGTTAAATGTTCATGTTTTGAAAATAGAGAAGAATCCCTATAAAATTGTCCCTTTGTGAAAGCTGTGGATGCCCTGTCAGCCGAACACGGGCAGTTTGAATTCCTGTTGCTGTTTTTCTCTGTTTACAGAAACAAAAGTGAACCTGTTGCACACAAGTTATTGTCCCTGTCGTCACGTGTGCAACACAGATGATGTAACTAAGGTAAAATAGCATGCCTCCATGTGCTAAAAGCTAAACATTTCATTCTCTACTTGTCTGCTGATCTGTCTGCCCTCTCATGCCCTTTTCCATTTGAAACCACACCTTGGCAAAGAGAAATCATTTAACATTTCACAAAGGTCAAGCGCTCACATATAAAGGGCTTCATATTGATAGCAACTGAACGCTGAGAGACCTTTCTTTAGCGAGGTCTGACCCGACAAAAGGCAGAATTTTTAAACAATCCCTCCTGTCTACATGGGGCACTGGGGAGTCTAAGGATTGGCTTTTGACAGGCAGCTATCAGACTTCCCGTACTGCCTAGCAAGCATCTTTCCTTTACAAAGCTGTTGGAAAGCTTTTCACACTGCTGCCTGTCTAGTTCCAGTTCTCCAAGTTGGGCTAAAATAAAACATAATTTAAATATGAGGCAGCACACGGCAAGTTACAGGTGGATAATCTTAGACAGCATGTCAAGACCTTTACTATAATATAAATATGTCACTGGAGGAAACTTCTGTGTTTAGAAAAGTATGTATTTGTGTCTGGAAGCTAACACTAACCTCACCTAAAATACAACATAGAAAAACTTTATGAAAATATATCTAATGACAAGTCGATTGTTTTTCTGCGCAGTAATTCAAATTGTAGCACTATTTTAACATAATTAATTTTAATTTCAGTTAGCATTAGCTAACAAGACAGTGATTTATTTATTTTAGCGCAACCCGGCTAATTCCTCATAGAGAATGAAGGGAGTGGTAAGTTTGGATCCGCACTTTTGAGAGAACAAAAAAGCATGTTATACATTTTAAATAGGGATATAAATGGATATTTCTGCACTTTTGTGGGTAATTTTACAGTTTTGTTTTTTTTCTGGGGGTTTTTCTGATACTTAAACCTATCTAATGCATTTATATATTATTATACATGATTTAGCACATCTCTGTTGGATTGACTTGATCTAATATAGATATCTGGATATTAATCTATTAACCGTTTCCCACCCCTGTATGAAATGTGCTGTCTTTTACAAGAAAAACATCTAAAAGTTGCAAAAATAGTACATAAAAATAAAATAAACTTTAAATTTGCAATGCCAAGGATGTTATATTTCTGAACCGTTGTGTTTAACTGTTACAGTCCAATCCATGTTAATGCAATACTTAAACCTACACTCAGATATTTACCATAGCATGTTTTAGCACATTTCTCATTTCACCAGAATCCCGGAAAATAAGACATACATTTTTGTCAGTATCGCCCACCACTATACGATATTTGGCATTTTGTGGACACTTTACCTTTTGAATTTGTAGATGACAAATACAGCTAAACCCGCGACCACTACCGATAGGAGCATTAGCATTGCAGAGCCACTGTGGTTCTCGCTCGTGTCCACAAGGGGCGCTGCAGAGACAGGGAGACAAGCAGTTCAACATCAACCAAACGTTCGATCAACAACAATGTATTAACCAAAAATCATGCCAAAAGCAGATAATATCATAAAGGTCTCTAGAATATGGATTTGAAGGGCCTATATTTTGCAAGATTTAATTTTTTCTTTTTTTTTTTCCACCCATGTACTGCCATCAACAAGGCTCCCTGTTGGCTTGTCACAAACTGCTTTCTTTTTCACTCTGTCCGAGATGCAGGCCTAGTGCCATCTGCTGGTATTTTGCATATAACTTTCACAATAACTAGAGCCAGCAAAAATATATATACCACAGAAACTACCAAGGCTTTTTGTGTTGCGACTCTTGTGAAAATTCCTGATTATTCATGATTGTTGAAGCCATCACAAAAATGAAGTAAAAACCATAAATCCCTTTCATTGACATAGTGCAAGAGTATGTGACCAACCGGCTTAATGAAATCCCACTTTCTAAATGTTGCGACATAGCCAGGTAGATTCAAAAGTACTTTACGATGGAGTTCACTACAGGGCAAATTGAAAATTTTGCAAAAAGATTAATATTTCCTAGTTCTTAGGAATATATTAAATTTCAGACAGCTACCTGAGCTAGTTTAATTCACAAAAGCCTTCCAATACGACCCTTATGAACAGACACAATACAGTGTTGACCCATTTAATCATTATTATTAATTCACATATCTCTTGACATCCCTTGTTTGCAGTGGTGTAAATACTAAATCCTACATAATATAGGCCCTTTAAAAGCAGTAGTGTGGACTTCCTTACTCTTCTCTTATTTGGCCCTTTAGGACAGTAGCAGCATCACCAAAAGGAGGACGCACAAATACTTGTAGCGGTGCTCACTCTCTGAAAGTCTCTGTGTAGCTAAAGGGGGAGGAGCCAATCACACACAGAGTGCCTTAGATTAGTTTAAGGGGCCACAAATGGAGTTAATATTCCTGACTATCTATCAGTTTTTTTTTTCTATTAGTTTGCATGCGTTATGTCAGACCAACCGCTTGTTCTCATTCATGGCCCAGTATAGTTCAGTGCATGGACATCTCATCCCATACAAATAGTAAGATTAACGTGAGCAGGTTTTTCATGTTTTATTTTTAAATTTTGTATCATTACTCATTTTTTGTTTCTCTTTTAGTGTGCAGCAGTTAAAGTAAAAACTAATATTTTATCGTATTTGTAGCATAATAATCATTTTTATTTGGCTAATGAATTTGGTCGGAGTTTAATAGATTTTCATTTTTATGTCAGATGCCCTTCCCGTTTTAATCAGCCATTACTAGGTTTTGATTGGGAAAAATAAAGATCAGACTGGCTAATAGTAATGGACCATTTGGCTCAGATTTGATTTTGAGATTTGATTTTTATTTTTTTTGTGAATTTAAAGAGCCAATTGTCATTAGATGCAAGCCCAACCATAAGCACTTCACTTCGCTGTGAGCTGATCCAAAAGAACTGAATCTGAGCTGAACAATGACATGAATTATAATGGAATAAAACCAACCCCACAGAACATTTGAATAGTTCTTCCCATATGAAATGCTTCAGTTTGTATGACTTAAACAGCCAAAGTACACAAGCATAATAGGCATAGTTACTGATTTGAGAAAATGCAAAACTTTTAATTTGATGGAACAGCAGTTCATTCATGAGATATCCAATCCTTTGTATCTTAGGCCTTGAGACTGAGAACAAGCTGTAGATGCATAAATGTTTGTGTGTGATTACCTGCTGATAAGTGCGCCGCATACACCGTGACCTGGACTCCTGGTCTCAACGTGAACTGCACCAAGTTTTGATTTAAAGCGCTGAGCAAAACTTCTGACAGCTGTGGAGACAGAGACATAAAGTGCATATGACAGGTTAGGCTACTATTCATCCATCCATCTTCTTCCACTTATCCGGGGCTGGGTGACAGGGGCAGCAGTCTAAACAGGGACTCCCAGACTTCCCTGACTCTGCACTCTTCCTCCAGCTCCTCCATGGAGACCTCAAGGTGTTCCCAGGTTGGCCGAGAGACATAGTCCCTCCAGCATATCCTGGGTCTTTCCTGGGGTCTCCTTCCGATGGGAAATGCCCGGAACACCTTCCCAGAGAGGCAACTTGAAGCAGAGACTCTCGACCTACCTGGAGAAGGCAAGCCACCTTTTTCCAGTGGAGAACCATGACCTTGGATTTAGGGGAGCTGATTTTCATCCCAGTTGCTTCACACTTGGCTGCAAATCGCCCCAGTGCATGTTGTAGGTCCTGGTTTGATGAAGCCATCAGGACAACATCATCTACAAACAGCAGAGATGAGATCCTATGGTTCCCAAACCAGACCTTCTCAGGCCCCTGACTGCGCCTAGAAATTCTGTCCATAAAAACAATGAACAGAACCGGTGATAAAGGGCAGCCCTGGGGGAGTCCAACATGCACTGGGGACATACATCCCTGTATGTCCGGTCATACAGGGAACAGACAGCCCTTAGCAAAGGGCCCCAGACCTCATACTCCCAGAGCACCCCCAGAGCAGTACAAAAACAACACTGCTCCTCCTGAATCCGAGGTTTGACAATCTGTTGGATTCTCCTCTCCAGTACCCTGGAATAGACCTTAGAGGGGAGGCTCAGGGTTAGGCTACTAATTTCAACCATTTCTGATTTAAGGCTGGTTAATTAGCCTACGTCTGTTGCTGCTAGCAGGTGCCGCGGTTGGGAGGCTGGTTTCGACCAGAGATTCCCTTGAAGCACAGTCATTGTTATTTTCATCATTATTGCCATTTTTAGTTGTTGTTTCTTTCTTTTCTGGGGCCCACTTCCATGTTTGCGGGTTGTGGGAGTCATCTTGGTCTTCCTGCTGCGTCATTTGAATTGCTGCTTGAGGCCTTAGGCTGCAGCCTATGTAGACTACTCCTATAATGTGGTCCTGTTGATGACTACTTTCTATATGGTCACTTGACTGATGAAACTGAAAAACTATGCTAAATGTTTACCACAGATAGTATCCCACTGAACTAAGCAACAATTAGAAAAAAAACAAAAAAAACCCCAAAAACACAAAAACCTGTTATATCCCTTTATAAGAGATTGTTTAAAAAGTACATATTAAAAAAGAGAGAAAGAAAGGGTCGTTGTTCAAGTTCATCAAACTTCAGGTTCATCTGTCTCCACCACTTCATTCATCAACACTTGTGACATTTCAAAGCAAATGAGTTTGTAGTCCTGATCAATCTTTGCATGGATTCATTTTTTAATGTCAAGCGAAAATAATGGGGTTCAAATGCTGGTTGCCCTTGGTAGCACTTTCAGGGGCGCTGCTTCATAAGTCTGATGTGGCAAGTTGTGAGCGATAGCCACGAGGTATTTACTGCAAAAATATTAACCACTAGTTTAGTGTGGTATGAAATAGGCGATGTGAAATTACACAAGTGCACAAAATTGCAGAAACAAATTTAAAGGTTTTCACTGCATAAATATTTGTCAAAGTTTTACATTTCTTAAAGCTACCATCTACAAGTTTATTCGATTTTTTTCACCAGTAGATGGCAGATGTGAAACCTGTCCTCCCTGCCCTCACCTGGGATTGTTCAAGGGGAAGGGAAGGGGACAAATCCTCAAGGACAAATCCTCTCCACAAACAAGTTGAATGTGACACATCGGCATGAAATTACAGTTTCATATGTAAACAGAAAACCTCCCCAATTCATCAGCTTCAAATTAAGCCCAAGATGAGCTCTGTATCTCAAATGGTTCACCTACTCTAACAGAATTAATGTTCCATACCCCCAAACTGACAAATAGAATTCTCAGTCATTTGGCCATAGAATGCACATGGGGCCATACCCTGGGAACGTTACAGATTTCAGGATAAAAGTTCAACTTAACCTTAACAGGTGATGTTTATAGACCAAATATTATCCAAGGGAAATCTGAGTCTTGTATCTTTTAAAATGTTTGAGTTTTGGGGGGTTTAAAAGGGGGACGTGATAAAAATCAGATCTAGCAGAAAAGACAAAGCCATAGACAGTTAAACTTTGGACTGTTTGTGGCAGTTTATTATATTTTATACTTTACAATGTAAAGTATAAAAGGTCAGGCATAAGGCATAAACTGTGTCATATTATGTCGAGGCACCTACAGATGATATGCCATAATTGAGAAAATTAAATGAATGTTGGTGTAAAATGCAGGTGCCAGTAATATGAAATATGAAATCTTTACGCTCCAACAGAGAAACACGCGGTAATAAACATATCCAATTCAAGAAATCCCTATGTTTGGCAATACTGCCATCTGCTGGACAACAAAGGGAATTGCGGCTAGAGCGAATCAATGTTACAACTTACTGTATGTTTGGCTTCTTAATTGTGAATGCCTGTTGAATTAATTTAATGTGAACTTATGTGCGATTACATTTGATGTTGATAATGGTGAAGCACATACAACTGGTATTCATGAGGAAAAGCTATTACTGCAATAGTAA
>KN470020.1:0-27954 GCA_000787095.1 Periophthalmodon schlosseri
GGCCCAGGCAGTGGGTGAGTTTGGCCACACACCATAATCTGAGTTTGATTTTGATTTAAGTTCAGGAAGTTTGTGCTCAGCCAAGTCTGTACATCCCTGAGACAGTCCTGCAGAGCTGTGACTGTGGTCTGGCTGTCTTTGTCAGTCACTGGCAGATATATTTGAATGTCATCTGCAAAACCATGAATCTGCAAAATAATGAAATACAACATTGTGCTTTCTAAAAACATCACCCGGGGGAAGCACATACAGAGCAAAGAGGGCCGACGCTATTGTCTCTGGGGCACACCGTTCTCATTCTCAGTACATGGACAGGCCTCATGTTAAAGCTCAGAACCTCCAGAATTCACTCACTGAGCTGCAGAGGCTGCACTAGCACTGATTCATGATTGTGCTGGGGTTTAGGTAGTAAAGATTCCGATCAGAGAGGCTCCTTTTAGATTTAAACCAACTCGATTTCAGATATGAAACTGGCAACCCAAATGAGAGACTTACATAAGGCTCATTCTGCTTTGGTGGATAATAGTCTTGAGAACCAAAACAGCAAATTATAACAAACGATGTCCACTTTTCTTGTAATTACGAATAACTCAACATTACAGAGCTGTGTTTACCTCATATCTGGGGACACAGTTAGGTCAAGTTTATGGATTTTTAAATCAAAATCTCACATACAGTTCCTTTAAGGTTTGGAAAAATTTTGAGTTAGTTAAGGTGTTAGCAGCAGTGACTTAAACAAGTAACCTCTAACCTCAAGTCACACCATAAAATACAATGTAAAACTAGAAAGACGGAAGTGAAGGTTTTAAAGTGTACTTCCCGAATGCACCCATTATGAATCCTAATGCCAGGTGACCGTAAGTCTATTTAAAGGCCCATTAATGCCACAGGAATGCATAATATGTCACGTTTAAGTCCTTCCAGTCCAAATGCTTGCTCATGATGGCTCGTACACCTGTAGAGCAGCCGTGCCCCAGTCCCAGCACAGATCTAGCCCTCTTGTTTCAGGTACAATGAGCTCTTTGTGGTGAACTGGCTCCTCCGGTTCAGCCTCTCCTCCTCTCACACTGCAATATCTAAACCACAAGAACGCCTCCTTATAGTCTCCAAAATGCGCTCATACAGTCTGCAAGTTTAGGTTAAAGTGAAAAGCGCTTTGTGCATTTGTGAACGAAAAAGATGTCTGCGCTATTCTCTCAACTGAATTTAACAAAAGTTTCATTTCTTGGCTTCGACCAATCAGCTTCGAATATACATCATGACGTTTCGCCTTTTCCCGATCTCTTTCAGCGTGTAGGCCTCACTTCAGAGTGCTAACAGAAACAAATAGAAAGTGTCAGCAGTCACCTCCAATCTCTCTCTCTAAAACCTTCAAATCAGGCTAGACATCTAGGGGTAATAATGGGCTCAGACTTGAACTTTAAATTGGAACTAAACACTAAATCTACTTTTTTTTTGCTACTAAACTGTGTATATGGTGTTCTAATAGCATTATCTGTCCTGGTGATGTCACTCAGGACTGCCCTGATTACACCTGGCTGCGTGGGCGGAGTTTGAAGCGTGGATAGCTGTTAGACCAATCACACTGTTCTTATACCCTCAGACCCCGCCCCTCCTCCCCACTCAGTCTCTTCTTTAGTCCTCCAGTTACTGCCCAGTTTAGCAGCTCAATTTAAAATGTGGTTGTTGGCGGAGATTAGGTGTTTAACATCTAAAAAACATTGAAAAAATTAAAGGTATACTGTCTAAACCAGACTTATCCATGCATTTGTCTCCAGTAGGTTAGACTACTGTAACGTCCTGCCCACTGGCCTCTCCAAACGAGCGTCAAGACAGCTGCAGTACATCCAGAACACTGCTGCTCGGGTCTTGACTAGAATTGACTAATTTATAGTCCGGAGTCAGGCCCCGCTCAGCTGAGAGGAGCTTCTGCAGAGCTAATCAGGGCCGAAGTATGTCGTGGGAATCCAAACCATTTAATTTACATTATTTGTTATTTATTTACTGTGACAATAAGCAGTCATATTAGACATTTTTGTGCCAAACTTTTGCTTGAGCTGTTTATGATTTGCACGTAGACAGCACGTACACGGCACAGCAAGCAGTGTAAACCAGCATTAGGTCCTGTGCTCAGGTCTCTGCACTGGCTCCTGTGGCTCAGAGAATAGACTTTAAAGCAGCTCTGCTTGTTGCAAGTCTCTCCATGGCCCAGCACCAAAGTACATCTCCCACATGTTAGTGCCATATGAACCATCTCACACTCTGAGGACTTCAGGGACCGGCCTCCTGCTGGTGCCCAGAGTCAGGACTAAACATGGAGAATCAGTGTTTCAGTTTTATGCAGCTAAAACCTGGAACAGTCTTCCTGAAGATGTGAGACAGGCCTCTACTTTGACGATGTTTAAATCCAGACTCAAAACGGTTCTGTTCAGCTGTGCATATGACTGAAAGGTTTGATTTGTTGTTTTGTGATTTTAATGTCTTTCTTATTCCGTAAAGCACTTTGAATTACTTTGTGTACGACTTATGCTATACAAATAAACTTACCTTGCCTAACAGTAGAAGCAGTGTGCGTATATATATCCCGCTTCCCTCTCCTCTTTGATGAAACCCTGCACAGCTCCGTCTGCTCATTTGCAGTCACTGACACCGGCTCAGCTCAGCACAAACGGCCCCTCTGTGTGTGGGTTTTTGGTATGCTGCTGCTGGGGCCCCTGGAACTCAGCAGCCCTGCAATATGACAGGCCCTGGAGCGCAAAGTCATGTAAGGGCAACTTTACTGTCCCCATGGTGAAAATTGCGTTTGACCCATCCTTCAGTCTCTACGTTTCCATGCACAGAGAACTCGAATTCAAATCGTCTTTGCTCCAAAACCTGTCAGACCGCTCCTGTCCCAGTCTACAGCAGCTCAAAGAACAGAAAAGGTGCGAACGGGGGCTACGAGACGTTCAGGTGTCGCTAGTAACTTAGCATTAGCACTAAAACTTTGCAGCTATAATTGCTAAAGCCAAGTATCATACATATAACCACACTTCTGGGAGAAATAGACAAGCATCAACTCATTTACGTTTGATCTCAAGTGATTTCAAGTGATTTTCAAATAAACCCAGTGAAAATAGTTTTTACTTTCACTTTAATGAGTTAGTAAACGTCCAAATGCATGTCTAATACGTATTTACCCTGTGCAGTTGAATGCCTCTCCTTATCTGTGTTCATGTCTCTGTGTTCATGTCCTGTACTAACTGCTAATAAACTATTGACCTTATTCCGTCCCAACCAAAAATAGCAGTTTTATTAAACAACATTTTAATACGTTTTTGATAGATACAATGTTTATATTTTAGTTTATCTGCACACATATTTATACTGTGGGGTCAAAAGAAGAGATGTTAGCCTCTGAACGCTAAGGTCAAATTCTTAGTGGAGTTTCTAAGCATTTTCATATAAAACTATTGGTATTGGATCGATATTGCAATACTGCCATAGTATATTACTGGGTATTGGATCAAAGCAAAAATAAACTTCTAGTGCGTTAGCCATGCAGTTTCTTCTACAACACTTCTGTATCCGGTGATAGAATCAATCGTTTCTGGCGTCAGCAGCCTTCATTACTGTTTTTCTGCCATGGTGACCTTAAAACATTATATTTAACCACGTGGACAGTGGTTTGTTTTGGTCCCGTGTCTAAAATAACCCATGAGCTCACAGTTAAAGACACATTTCTAGAACATGAGGATGAAAACGCGTACTTCCCCCAGGCTTCTCCGTCAGCACCTCAGCACTGACCCTGCACCTGTTGACCAGAGGAACAGAAAAACAGGGGAACCCACAACAGAGGGGGGAAGGAAAAGAGTGACGCGCACGCAGGAAGTGGAATCAAGGAGGAAGAGGCTCGTTCAGCAAAGTCAATAAACTGCTTTCTGCAAATGGATGCTGTTGTTTTCTCTCTAATCACTCATTCATACAATATATTTACAGCTGGCAAAGTGGGTGAAGTGTCTTGCCAAAGGACACGGTGACAGTAATCAGGGCAGAAAGGGATTAGCGCTGATGCCCTCTGCTGGTAACACTGAAGAATTGAAGATTGTGAAAAGCAAAATTAGCAGCATGGCAATTCTCAACACGACACTAATAGATAGACGCTGGTGAAAGAACGTTGACTTTAAAAACACAGAGGAGCCCTTCCTGATATTATAGACAGCAACTAGTAACCAAGGGCTTTGTATTTTTTTGTTTTATTATATTAATGTGTCAAAAGATTCAACCTCACCAACCGGGAAACAAACAAATACTTGATGAATGTGTTGTTTAAATACTTGCATTATATGGCTATGGTCTTAAAGGGACAGTACACGTTTTTAAGACAGTAAAAATATTAGAAAAACAAATATTGGAATACTGTGAAAGTCCCCCACGGCAGTTTGAATCTATTACGTAAGGGAGGTCTGGACCAGTGGTTAAAGTGCTGGAAAAATGTGCTGAAAATTTGTACTCGAGTAAAAGTTACATGGCTCAAAATTACATGTACAAGTGCTGCTGCAAAATTTGTACTTAAAACCACATGTCACTTTTAGCCAAAAAATAAAATCATGTTTTTTTCATTTGTGTTGTGTTTATCGCACAAACCTGACTCTTATTTGGCCTGGAGACGGGTCTCCTCCTGCTTGCTTCCATGGAAGTGTTGTTCCTTTGGCTATAATATTCCACAGAACGGCATAAAAGTTATTTATTATCTTCACCTGCCACCTCCAGAACGTTACATACTGTAGCCTACCTTCTCGTAAGTATAAAGTATGCATGAAAAATACTACTCAAACGAATTACTTTTTAATGCAGTCTTGGAACCGTTTTATGTGAGTCTTTTATTCAAAATTGATGAATTAAACAGTTTAAAGCGGCGTTCCCCAGAAAGAGAGGCCTCGAGTGTTTAGAATACAGCACAGAGTAAGAGTACAGCACAGTACTGCAGTAGTTGGCTCACACTGCAGTGGTCAGGCGGAGTCACAGTCCTGCTCCTGTGCTCCATCAGATCGTGCCAAGAGGAAATGAACTGGCCCTGAATAATTCACACTCCTCCATCAGAGCCGCTCTCATCTGACACAGGTACAAGGAGACTTAGAAGTGCAAGTGTAGCACAGGGAGACATGTTTTACAAGTAGTACAAATACGGATAAGTGTAGTACTACTCAAGACTCCACCAGGCATTGGGGCAAATACAGTTGTTTACTCGTTTGTTTTGGTTTTGCACCATGAGTACCTCCAGCAGTTCTGCCCTGTAGTACCATGTGAGGTGTTAGAAGTACTAAATAAACCTGTTAGAGTAAATAAATACATGTGGTGTTACAAATGGCAGCTCATTCCCATCACCAGAGTCTGCATTTGTCAACCATTTGTGCCCCAGACGGAGCAGGCCTCGCACTAGAACTGTGACCTGTGCTGCATTCACTTTTTTTTTACTGTTATTTACATGATATTACTTTGTTTCAAGATCATTTTCTTGTTATAACATGGCAACGTATCATAAAATAACATTTTATTAACAATAAAATGACAGATTATTAGAGGGGGTATTACACTAACACATAACATACTCACCATGTTACCTAGAGCTGATACTGATATCTGTTATTTAAACTGAAGTAAAGATCACAAAAACATTTTTCACTTTTGTAAAATTAATAACATTTATTTATTTGTATATTTATCTATTTGTCATTTTTGTGTTACATAAAACTCTCATTCTATGCTCACAGAATAATACAAATATGTCCCATGATTTGATTTCACTTTAACATTATATTTTCAGCATCATTCATCATTGTCTATTTACAGAATGTCACTTTGGTCCGTTATTAAGACAATCAAAGTTTGCCGAAACACGCATTTATTTGAGACTAAGAGAGTGACCAGGATTTGTACCAGGCATTGGAAAAGAAACATATTAAGATGTCAGATGTTCTTCCTCTCCCACACCTGAACACTGAAGTGAATACGAAACAAGATATATTCGTTAATCGACATGGAGACATGAAAGAAAAAACGCACTACGTTATGAAAATACATCTGTTATGGGATGAGAGCTAAAAAAGCGTTATCTGGAGTTATGTTACGAGTGTTATTATTCCAAGATTCCCATAAAGCAGCCTACCTAGATCAAACCCACCCCTCCCTCCTCCTGCCCCCCTCTCCCAGACCTCATTACCATACAGTGGGTAAGTGTCCCCCTGGTCCCGTCTTTTGTCTCCCACCCCTCCATTTGTCCTCCTGTCTCCTCTCCGCTCTGCTTTGACCTACAAAGCTGAGCGGAGAGAGGAGAGGGAGATCCAACCATCCAACACACACACACACACACATACACGTTGGGTTTACATGCTCCTTGAGAACATTACCTTGACTTACATTCATTTCCTGGAGACTGATCCCAAACTTATCCAGATTTTTTCCATATATTTGAGCAAAACATGTCTTGCCCCAGTGCAGATACATTGTATAAGCAGCTCTTGAGGTCAAAGTAAAACGCCTCATTGTCCAATAACCACGAAGTGCGTGTTAGCATTCTAGTTGTTGTTAGCTTTAGCGTCACACAAACCTCCGCTCTGGTCTCTGAGAGCTGTAAAAAGCGCTTATAAACTCATGGAATAACTTTGGACGACTGCAAACCGTTTAAAATGAACTGTTTTCACATTTTTAATACAGTAAAAATCAGGTACTGCGCCTTTAACCTAAACTTTAACCTATTTAAGCCAGTATCTGAACTTTTGATCGTGCTGTTGATCTAATAATAAAGGATTTAAGGGGGCGTTCACACTTTCGCAATCACCACTCTAAAATTACATCTAAGACTAAACTGGGTCTAGAGTAGAACTAAACCAAGACTAGAACGGGTCTACACAGGACTCAAACTGGACTAAACAAGGACAAATGTGAGCGCACCCTGATTTTTGTCCCCATAATGTGAGAAATAGCCGCCTACACGCACACGGGACAGCTGGGGGTAGGACACGCCCACATTCTGCCCCCAGAAATAGAACAGCAGCATCTATAGACGAGGTTTAGGAGAAGGAGGAGGAGGAGGAAGATGCTGCAACACATGGTAATGCAGCTTTGACACAGTTATGGGGTTATTATGGAGTTTGTACATAGCCATAGGCAGGAGTCCAGCATTTACAGAGGGGCTTTTCACCGTGCCAGGAAGAAGCGTAGAGAATGTTTTCTTTGGCATCCTCTTTACTGAGAAAGAACAGCCCAACTATACCTTCCATGTCATATTATTACTTTTGTTTTGAATCATTTGTTTTTATGTCACAAGGACAAAACTACACTAAGAGTTTTAGTCCATTTATTCATTGCCAGAGCTCATCAAAAACTGTGACAACTACTCAACCTTCAAAAAAGTTCTTAAAGGGCCCATATTATTATTACTATTTTTAAAATCTGTGTTATAATGGTGTTTCTTCATTAAAAACATACCCAGAGTTATGTTTTGTTTCATTCACACGTTTAACACGCAAACCCTGTATATTTAGGCTGAAATATGCAGTTCCATCTTGTGATGTCATGTGGTAAAACAGGAAGTGCTCCATACACCTTCATTAGAATCATTTGGATCATGTCAGCCCTGGAACTGCCAGTCTCTTCTGAACTAAAGGTAAAAGTTAGCTGCTCCACTGTGTTTTTAAACTCCATACACCTTCATTAGAATCATTTAGATAATTTTAGCCCAGGAATTGCCCATCTCTGCTGAACTGTTAAGTTAAAAACTACCATTAGATGACATCACAAGGTGGAATAGAGCATTTTGATCTTTGGAGATGTAGGCAGACTAATAATGCAAGGTTAATCCAACATGTGTGAATGAGACAAAACACAACTTCAGGTATGTTTTTGAGGAGGTAACAGTGTTATAACATGGCTTAAAGCTCACAAGAGTCAATTTTGTGTAATATAGGAACTTTAATAGTCTCAGATGTGTTGTCACCTGTCTGTGGTCTTGTTGGTCTAGTTTAATTGCCTTAGGACGATGGATGAAATCTAGCTTTAGCGTTAACTCCAGCATGTTTACACTACACACTAATCTATGTCTACACATAGATTAATATGCACTATAAATACATAAATGAAATCCTCCGGTCAAGGTTATTTCTAAAGCACATTCACAAATAGCCGTCACTGCCCTAAAGTGCTGTATAAGATCGATTATGGCACAGCTAATACATAATAAATACACATATAAAGCAGTGGTGGCTCCAGAGAATTTTGATAGAGGGGGCAATGGGGTTCCAGATTATATGACGCAACATTTACCAACAAGTAATATTAAAATGAAAAATACTATCATTTATTATGTTTTCTGTACAAAATTATTATTATTATTATTATTATTATTATTATTATTATTATTATTATTATTATTATTATTATTATTATTATTATTATTATTATTATTATTATTATTATTATTATTATTATTATTATTATTATTATTATTATTATTATTTATATTTATTGGCCTATTTAGTTAATTCTTGTACTGTAACAAAAGTTCTCAAGTCAAACTCTGAAAGCAGCTGAAGACTAATCATATCAGCTCTCTTCAAATCGTTTTGAAAAGAGCTGATATGATTTGCTGTCTCCTGGTGTATTTTAGAGGCTGGGAACGGCGTTATTGTTTCAGCTCTTAATCACATAATGCACGTAGCTAGCCTTGAAGTTAATGCTAAATAGCCTATAATATGTAATTCAGGCAAAGGGTGCATCTGGGCCTGGTGTTTACCACATGATCCCTCGTTCCCTGCCTCCTTCACGTACATTTCCTCTCACTGTGGACTCCGGTAAAAGCCAGTCAGACAGAATGCTCCTGTTTGTCCTGTAGCTTTAGCTGTTTTACTTTAGCTCTTGTGATGAATAAACCCTCCCATCTGAGCCACTGCTGCACCGGAAACCACAAAACACAGCACTTTTATTCACAGTACTTTGCTTTTAATTCATCGTTTGAACGTTTAGGCGCTGCTGTTATGTTGTCGTCACCTCCGGCTCCGTCGACTCCAGCTCCACTTCACTTTACATTAGAAAACTGTGGCCCCTCTCTCTGTAGCTGCTGCAGTGAGCCTCGCCATTTTGATCTTAAAATGTCAGGTCAGAACTCTCAGGTGGAGTTTGCTGTGTAACTGTCAGATTGCGGATGTGTTGACCTGGTTTACGGTGTAACTGTAGATTGCGGATGTGTTGACCTGGTTTACGGTTAATATCTCTGTAATTCCCGGGCCTATCCACATGAAACAAAAACTGGCACAAAGTTCAATGTCTTCTCTGTCAGTGTAAATAGATAAACATGAAATGATCTTTTTCACAATAGCTTCAGAAAGTAGGGTCATTACTCAACCCCAAAGACGTGACTGTTGTCAGTTGTGGGCCTTTAAACCATGAGATTAACATTACAGCTACGTGAAGCCAGTCCCAAACAAATAATCATAACTTTCAACATTTGGGAATTATAAGTTTGAATATTTCTTCCTAAAACTGTGAATCTCCCATACAGAGTTATACAGGCCCCTGCTCTCCATCTGATCCATCTATGACACCATCAAATTCTAGGACGTGAACGTGACCTACTGAATGTTTTATTTTGTTGTTGTTGTCCTCCCAAATCTAACTCCACACAGCAGAAGGTGAACATTTCTTACAGGCCGGTGTTTCTCAGAATGTCCTGTATAGCAGGGACATCACTTCCTGTGTGGACAGGAAGCAGCTGTGTGCGTTGACAGGTGCTCTGCTGATGTGGTGCTTTCCAACGCCACAAGCCATGACCTCTGAGTAACCAAGGAAACGCTCATTTACTAATAACTAATAATTACACAACTTAAATGCATGTGACGGGTTTTCACGTTTTTTCTAATTATGACTTTGCATCAGTTAAGTGGAAAGATACAGGAAGTAGCGCTGAGTTCTAAAATGGAATAGATAAAACGGAATGACCTCACGCTGGTGGAGTTACCATGGCGACACAATGGACACATTAGCAAAACACTGCCAAGTTTTAAGATCGTCTGAAAACTCAAGAAAAAATACAAAATGGATTTAAACAACACGTTTTCAGGAGCCTGCGATTGATATGCGTGATTTTCAACAAAAAGGTGAGAGTGACTAACTGAAAAACTGTTGGCTAATGCTAGCTAGCGTGTGACTGTAATGTTGTTTGACAGGGACTTGTTTAACAGCACACATCAGCTCACCTGTTGTAGTTCCAGCTAAGTCAGTTGTTTCTGGTCAGATTGTGTGAAATTTAAGCGCAGATTAAAGTCTGACAAAGAGAGTCAGACAGAGTTAGTATCACACCCCCAGGGAATGTTGATGACATCAGCTGCAACGTATCGATACCTACGTCATCAACACCAAAACTCCATCGAAAACGCCGGGGCAGTTTCTGACAGTTTTAAGAATTGATTCGAACGAAACAAATACCTTGTCGTAATTTAGACATGTTTTGGCTCTTGTTAATACTATGGTTGCTATAGGTAACAGTTATGGAATTCCCTCTACATAGGTCATATCTTCTGACTGTGTCCAACCAGGAAGGAAAATGATAAACTGACAACTTTTATTTTGCTGACGCAGACCTATTCTGCAAAATCGACTTTTTAGAGCTTTTAACCATGTCATAGTTGTTTCGCGTCACTATTTACTCACCTGAGGTTGTATTTGGAGTCATTCGTGCATGTCGGAGCAATCTTCAATTGCTTATTTTCAAGACGCCATTTTGTCGATCAACTCTCTCACAACTCTCAGATTCTTAATCTGTGATACACATAGGATTCGTCCGCATCGTGTAGTCATTTTGTAGTTTTCTAATGCGGAAGTCAGCGGATTTGTTTCTTTTGTTAAGTCGTTTTAGATGTATGTTGCGTTTAAAAATATCCAAATTATAACATAATGATCCACAGTCGTCGCAGATCATAAGTATATCGCAGACACAAGCGCGATATGTCTTCTTTACAGGTTTAATCTGTCAGAAAAATGCCTTCCTTGAGCATAAATTGTCCCTGCATTCTGGATGGAATTTTCCGTGTTGATGACATAGGTAGAGACATTGTTTCGGAACTCAGCGCTACTTCCTGTATTTTTGTACTTTTCTTCTCGACTCTTTTTTTCCACAAAGTGTCACTTAACTGATGTAAAACTATGATACATGTTCACCACAGATACTATCTCACCAAACCAAGTCATAAATAGAAAAACATGAAAACCTGGTGAAATGCTAAACGCTAAAACTACAGATAACATCTTCACCGTTCAAGTAGAATGATGAAAATATAGTCAAGCTAACCACCAGCATGACTGACGCAAATTTGGCTGAGTGACTCAAATTTGGTAAGTACAGGCCTTGTAAGACTAATTCCATTACTACTACTATGACTCTTTCTGAAGCTGTCATGCGCAAAGTAAACGTCTTTGCACTAACAGCATGAAATGAGCTAAGAGCAGAACTGGCTGGAGGCTACTTTCAGGTTAGCATTTCCTGGATAACCAAAGCTGCAGTGTGGTTTCCCCGGTGTAAAAGTGCCCAGTCAGCTGAATCATATCTGAACCGTCTCTGTACAAACACGTCGTTGTTAAAGGCTGCATCGGTCCATTGTGCTGCTGTCTGCGTCTGACTGATGGGTCTGAGGAGGACACGAGAGTCAGACCTGTGAGGGAATGGTTCGTTTATCTAGAGACATGATGCAAACGTGACCTAATTCTGCTTTGTTCTTTAAAGGCCTTGTACCTGATTTTTAACTCTAACTAGTTCATTTTAAAAGGTTTGCAGAGGCCCAAAGTTATTCCTCACCTTATGTATTCCGAACATCCAAATTAGTCGCTGCGATGAGTTTATGAGCGCTTTTCACAACTTTCAGAGGCCAGAGCATTTATAAAGAACTGAACTAAGTGAGTGTGACGTCACCCACAGCGTTCGGCTCCAGTCGAATGAAGCTCATCGAGGCTAACGGTTATAGGGGCCAATTTGGGAGCCAAGTCCGTATTTGGAATTCTGACCACGAGTATCATTGAAACCAAAGAGCCAATCTGGAGTGAAGCTGTTGAAGATAACGCTCCTTTCTGGTTTCCGGTTTGGCAAGGGGCAGGCGCTTAGCAATGCTGTCAGTCAAAACCTGTTGCTAACGCTAGCAGGAGCGACCTCGGGGAAAGAAGGCACCTGATTTGTCTCTTATTAATGTTCATATCTTGATTTACGGACACGAGATAAAAAAAAAAAACCAGGGTCATGTAGACTAGCATTCTATTGCGCACTTCCTGATTCTCGGACAATAAAATGCACTAACGGCATTAAACTTATTTATCTCCATGAAGACAATCAGGAGATTACAGTTCAGATCTGTGGAAAGCAAGAATCGGCTCTATGTTGTTCCTTACAGCTTGTTGTAAAAGGTACATCTATAGAGCTCCTGCAGTTGTTGTCACACAATCCCAGCATGCACCTCCAAACCCCAGACTGGCAGTGGTTGCGGCAGAGAATTCCCACAGAAACATCATCGGCCGTAATTAAGAAACTTTTTCAGAGTTTCACAGATTGTGGATTATTGTTGCGCAATGGGATGTTCACATCAAGTGTAGAAGAAGCCTGAACCTTTTACTGGATTTACAAAGCTCCAGACTGATGTTAGAAGTGGATTTCTGCAGCTAGACGGGTAACAGCTAATCTAGCCATACATTAATTAAGCTATGAATGTATTTTTACATTGATATTGTTTATTGTTTATTTGAACGATTCAACCATAGCCTCATAACAATTCAAAAACAGTACATTTGTGTATTGTCCATTAACATTATAGTCTATTAATTAGGCAGAGAGAGAGTAGTTTGAAGAGAAATGGTCCCAAATGCTTTTTGCTTAACACTGTCAATTTACTTTAGCTGCTAACAGGCTACAACATTTGCACATTAGAGCACATTTAAACTGTCAGTATCAGTAAACTTTACAGGTGCAGGGCTTTATAATAAAGTCTATTTTTCACAAACACCTCCAGGGACCCTTTTAGATCATATAAGGTGAAAAGTAAACCAGATGTCCACATGCTGCAGAGTTAAGGTGTAATCTATGTGATCTATACTCTTTAAAATGACACCCGTGCCAGGTAAGTCACTAATGTTTAATCTGATTAGTTTTAAGATAAATCATTGCCTACGATTTCATTTAATGACAAATAAAACTCCAAAAGCAGACTATGAATTAGTGGTAATGAATTTCCATTCATTACCCCTAATTCACCAGTGCCAATATGGCTCCTTAACAAATGTCGTCCTGTGGAGCAGGAGCTCTACAGACAAACTGTATGTTAACAGCCTTAAAGGAGCACCACCTCACTGTTCTGGTGCATGATGTTATTGTATTGCCCAGATATGCCCAAAGTGCCATCAAACTTATTTATGTATATGGAGACAAGCAAGACCAAATTACAGGTCAGATCTATGGAAAGACAAGCCCGCTCAGTGAAAAAAATCTGACAGAACTTTATTTGCTTTTTTATTTATTTAATTAATTTTTTGTGGACATTTTGTATGTGCATTCAGTCCATGAAACTCATGAAGTACAAAGTACTTCGTTCCATCACTGCAAAATACTTTACAAACTTGAACAAACAATAAACCTTCTTTTTCATATACACAGATATCAGACTCATAGACAAACTGTGGTAAGGTGCAGTAGGCCTGGCTCAAACCTACATCCCATAATAAGGCTAGCCAGTCCTCATCACCTGACTGGAGGATGCCAGAGCAGGACGTGCTGCAGTATCAGTGAAGGCTGTGTCCTGTGTGTACTCAGCACAGTCACCTCAGTGGAATGAGGTGATGCACAGGCCTCACAGCAGATAAGGACAGTTAGGCTTTGTCCAGCAGCCGTGTTATTACCCCCCTGTTTATGGTGGGTCTGTGTGTCTTTGTTAAGATACTGTATGCAGCCTGTGCTCTTACTGTTACAAAAGTACTACTATCACAACTGAACCTGTGTTGCTAGTGCCTAAACCTGCAGACAGAGGACACATACAAGTTTTTTCTTGCACATTCTCATTCTCATTCATGATTGACTGCAGGTGCTGGGGTTTAGGCAGTGACCATTCAGATCAGAGAGAGGCATTTTAGATGTAAACCAACTGGAACGGCATTGAAACTGGCAACACAAATCATTGGATAATCATCTTGGGAAGCAAAACACCAAATTATAACATTTTGGCCATGATGACAAATGCTATTGTAATTAAGAATAAATAAACATTACATTTGTTATCAGTAAAAGGTATTTTTTTATTTGAACATGTTTTCCTTATGTTCAAAATCAAATAGAGCTGCTAAACTGGGAGGGATTAAAGGGGAGAGTGAGGGGAGAGAGGAGAGGATGGGCGGGGCCTGGGGGTTCAAACACCATATGCACAGTTTAGTAACAATAAATGGATAAATGGATATGATCGATAACAGGCCTCTGATTTAAAATGGACCAGATGTGCGTGCGTTTGAATTGACTATGGTTTGGTTTGGTGTTCATTTCTCCAACAAACAAAGTGCACTGAGCAGGAAGGGCACCAGGCTTTGCTTTAATTGGATTAAGGAGGATCCCAGCCTAATAGTAACTGCTGGCTTCAAAGTTTGCTGTTTGGTCCGACGCTGTGCACTGGCAGATCAAACCTGAGCACTTCCTGTGACCTCTGACCTCTGGCTAACAGGTTTACAGTAATGTGCACATGACTGTCTGCTGCAAGGGGGAGGAAGAGAGGGAGAGAGGGAGAAGAAGGCAGGAAGATGAAGAGAAAGGTAATGCAAATGACAATTCTCAAGTCAATGTAATTTCTTGTGTCTTCCACCAGGATTCAGACTGTTCATCTGCTCAAAAGACATTTAAAGACTCTATTTATGTGAATAAAACTGCATTAAACTGAATTAAAAGGCTTTAAATATTAAAAAAAAAAAAAAAAAGCCCCTCAGGTAAAAAGTAAGGTAAAAAAAAAAAAAATCTTCAAAAAGTCAAAGTAGTGTCCATCTTTTTGTTAACTCCGTCAGACATTTTGCAAAACCTCATTAAATCATCAGCTGTAATGTTATTACCTAAATCTGTGAGGGCCGTATGTGATACTCTTACTCCACTGGACCAGCAACACCACACACAGTCTGGTCACTTTTAAACTTATGGATATTTAATACTATGAACAATGCTGAAATTCCTCACAGCTGGAAACTGTAGAGTATTTCGAGGTCTTGTTCACAAGTGAAGGTTTTAGTTTGGTCCTGGGTTAGACCTGGTTTAGTCCTGGTTTAGTGAGGGAAGGATAGAGCGTGAGATTGACAGGTGGATCGGTGCAGCGTCTGCAGTGATGTGGTAAAGAAGGCGCTGAGTCAAAAACCAAAGCTCTCAATTTACTGCTCAGTCCAGGTTCCTACCCTCACCTATGAGTCATGTGTTTCCTCCGCAGGGTGGCTGGGTGCTCCCTTAGAGATAGGGCGAGGAGCTCAGTCACTCGGGAGGAGCTCGAAGTAGAGCCGCTGCTCCTCCACTTGGAGAGGAGCCAGCTGAGGTGGCTCGGGCATCTGTTCTGGATGCCCCCTGTTCCGGGCATGTCCCACCAGAAGGACACCCTGGGGAAGACCCAGGACACACTGGAGGGACTATGTCTCGGCTGGCCTGGGAACGCCTCGGGGTCCCCCCGGACGAGCTGGAGGAAGTGTCCAGGGTGAGAGAAGTCTAGGAGGCCCTGCTTAGACTGCTGCCCCCCAAAAGATACAGAGACAGTTTTGTCTAGGCCTCTCACGATAATCACTATATCGACTTATCGGTAAATATATGAAACCTGAAACAATATTTTTGGGCTCAATATTTATGGTGTTAACAATTTCTTTACAATAGCGGGGATATTTTTGCCATTTGTATCTATTATGGTCATATTTGAGTGGTAGAGGGTTAAATAAATAACTTCCAATGCTTGAAAAACTGGTTTACTGGGACTATCCTCCTTTGCGTAAGTGCCATACAATAGTCTCAATGTTATTGTTTATCGCAGTATTTCTTTGTAGCGATATATCGTACTTCAAAATGTGTTATCGTGACAGGCCTAGTCTCGTCCCTGCAGTCACTGTACTTTTAAATATAGTCACTCGGTGCGACTAATAGTTTGATCCGTTTTGTCTGTTGAATATGTGCAGATGTTTAGATGTTTGATGCGTCTTAACCACTGCAAACCACATTTACCCAAGAATGCAAATAAAAACACCTTAACCTTTGAGTGTAAAGTTCTCAGGCAATTTAAAATTAAAACTGATTCATTTTTAACATAACATTATAGCATGATAAGAGCCGAAACAATAAAATAAAAAAATTAGTTTTGCACCACGTAGGACTTTGGTGTAGTTAATCCTAGATCCGTGACACTAAAGGATTTCCCTGATTACACATGTGTGAGTTCTGGGACAGTCATATTTGTCTGGAATGCTCGGTATGTTTTAATGAAGCCGGTAAGTCCACTGCGCACATATGATGGGACAGCCATGACGTCCCTCCACGGGGTAATAATAGGCTGAGGACATACCAGAGCCCTGAGCCAGCTCTGTGATACAAGCCCGGACCTGCTCCAAACAGCTGCTCGCAACGCAACAACTGCACACACATTTGCATCATTCCGCCTTTTCTATTTGTATCTTTCACTTTGTATTTGAACGTTTGGATCAAGAGTCCGCGCCTTCTGCCGGCAACGGTGCGAAGTGACGCCTGTCGAAATGAAAAATTAGCAGCGTGGCTATTGACAACGTGATGCTAGCGGATGGTTTGCAGTGAAAGCAGCGTAAGAGAGGACAATAGATACCAAGTAAAACTATGGCAAGTATGGCGCAATCGATCCGATACCGATACCAATGAGTTTTGTATTAAAATGCACAGAAACAGAATTGCATATGTGTCAATATTACTCAACGTATGTTTTTGAAGTATAAATAACTTCACGTTAAAGGCGATGTACTTGATTTTTACTGTCTTAAAAACGTCAAAAACACAACTACAACAGTTTGCAGTGGTTCAAAGTTACTCCTCGCTTACCTTATGCATTCAGAGCATCCTAATTATTCACCACGATGAGTTTATAAGCGCTTTTCACAACTCCCTGAGACCAGTGTGGAGTTTTGCCCTCAGCAATAACATCATGCTAATGCGCACTTTCTGATTCCTGACAGCACTCAACACTCGACAGACATATTTCGACCTTAAATTTGCTTTGTTGTGTTTTTGTTTTGAACATAGAGGTATAGTTCTGCTTAATATAGGACCCTTCCACATAATGTCGGGTGTCTGGAGCACAAACAGTGGTTATCCGGCCTGTACGGGCCTGTGCAGGGAGGCCCAACATTCAACAGAGTATCATATAGAAACTAGAAGAGAGGAGAGAGCCTTAAGGACACACATGTGGAGGGCACAAGTTGTTTTAATCAAATGATAAGAATTTTACAGACAAATTTACTTAGTTTTAGTCTAGCCTTTTCATTGTAATAGCACGTCAATTTCTACAGTATAATACATTTTGTAGAAGTTTCAAATCGTATTAATCATATTGCGTGTTGAATTATATGGTCACATATAAGGCTCTGGGGACATTACACTGTATGTGTCCTGAGCTCTTACACTTCAAATAAAAGGTACTATAATCAAAACTGAGCCTTAACCTGCAGATAGAGACACATGCAAGTGTTTCTCATTCTCAGTATAAGCACAGGCCTCATGTTAAAGCTCACAACCTCCAGAATTCACTCCCCGAGCTGCGGAGGCTGCACTAGCACTGACTCATGATCGGCTGGGGTTTAGGTAGTGACCATTCAGATCAGAGAGAGGCATTTTAGGTTTAAACCAACTGGGTTTCAGCAGTGAATATGCAAAACGAGGCTCGACGCACCACAGCGCAATGTTGCTACTATTACAAGTGAGCACACGCGTTCATTCATTTGCATATCTAGTAAACATTTTATCAGCTTTGGGCTTCGTAGTTACATAAACAGTTTAACTAATAATCTCCCATTTACTTCACATGAATTACTTATACATAAATAAATGTTTTTCTTTAATCTACAGAGGACAAAAGTGCCTAGCTAAACTAACTACCCCCATGCTGCCGGGACCCCCTGCCTGTATATTTAGACCGCAGTCCCCACATGGTTGACTTGGGCACGGTCTATTCCCTGGGGTATTCATTTCAAAGGCCCGCGCCGGTTTGTTATGGTGCGGTCTATAATTGGGTGCCATTACACAGTTGTACATAATGCATGAAGATAAAGTCTGCAGGGAGTGGGCTAATATATGAAACGGTGCTCATTAGATTATCAAATGTTTGTGAAAGTATAAACGTCGCCACGGTGATGTTCCGTCTCCAGCGTGGAAAGATAGGGCCAGTGTTACAGCCACTAAGCATTTAATACAAATAAAAATGAAATGTAATAGAAACATTCATAGACTGTAAATATAGCTCTTACTAATAACAATTGTAATGCTAATTTTCTTCTTAAAGGTCCCATATTGCACAAAACTGACTCTTGTGAGCTTTAAGACTTGTTAGAATGTTGTTACTTCATCAAAAACAGACCTGGAGTTGTGTTTTGTTTCATTCCCACATATTTGAGTAACCTTTTATTATTAGCGTGTCTACATCTCCCAAGTTCAAAATGCTCGGTTCCACCTGGTGATGTCATGAAGCGGTAGTTTTCAAGTTAACAAATGCTCGGTCCACCTGGTGATGTCATGAAGCGGTAGTTTTCAAGTTAACAGCTACATTTTACCTTTAGTTCAGTAGAGATTGGCAATTCCAGGACTGAAATTATCCAAATGATTCTAGTGAAGGTGTGTGGAGTATGGAGTGTGAGTCAGGTGAAAACCTGATTTTTTGAGTAAATTATTTAGGCTTAAATTTATGTAACAAAGCTTTAGATAATTAGTCTGATATTTTAAACCTAAAAAGTCAACTAAATGTAGTGTGAATGTAAACAATAGAGTTCTGCTGCTACTTTACTCAGCCATTCTACTGATCAACTTGAAAATATTACATTTAATATTGAAACTTACAGTTGCCTGAGTTAACGCCACTATACGTTATCTTATACTGCCCTCTGCTGGACAACAGGAGGACGTTAAAGTTTTGTAGCAATGTTAAAGCGCTTTTGTGGAATAGTACCTGTGCTAAATATTTATCATAGTTTCTACATCAGTCAAGTTGTTGAAGTAAGTTATGGAAAAGTAAAATACAGGAAGTAGTGCTGACTTCTAAAAGCAGAATTACAGAATTACACAAAACTGACTCTTGTGAGCTTTAAACCATGTTATAATGCTGTTACCTCCTCAAAAACAGACCTGGAGTTGTGTTTTGTTTCATTCGCACATGTCTGAGTAATCCTGGTTTATTAGTCCGTCTACATCTCCAAAGCTCAAAATGCCCCGTTCCACCTCGTGATGTCATGAAGCGGTAGTTTTCAAGTTAACAGCTTTTACCTTTTGTTCAGTAGAGATTGGCAATTCCATGGCTGAAATCATCCAAATGATTCTAGTGAAGGTGTATGGAGTTTAAAAACACAGTGAAGCACTTCCTGTATTACCACATGACATCACAAGGTGGAACAGAGTTTTTTCTGTTTGAGAGAATAACTCAGCTTAAATATGCAGGGTTTATGTGTTAAACATGTGTGAATGAAACAAAACACAACTCCAGATATGTTTTTGATAAGAAAACAACATTATAACATAGATCAGAAAATAGTGTAACATGGGCCCTTTAAATATAATTATGTTACCTGTGTGAACTGGTGAATTGTCTAACCTGTCATGTGCACTTTAAATGATGAGTTAAAGGTATAGTACGTAACTTTTCCAGTGGGTGGTCTATCACCTGCTTGTCTCGTGAAAATGTTATTGTTCTGCCTGAGATGTTTTCCTAAGGATTGCACACAATTGTCTAGCTTTCATTTATTGAATTACAGGCGTTTTACTTGGTTTGTACAGTTGCTTGTTACCATGGAGACTGCTAAGTTTGTGCCATGTTGTGGAACATTCCGGGCAAAACATGGAGTAAAGAAGGTTTTGGACCCTAAAAACCTACATACACAATGCCAAGCTAAACCAAACACATTTACTTGCCGTTGTTGCCTCTTGTGACTCTCATACCCGCGGTGACCATCAGAGGGCGCCATTGCAGCTTGAATCGCGTACGTTCCCTGTTCCACTTGGCGCTCATAAGTCTTATAGGCCTGAACCGTAAACAAACGATTCTTTTTTTTATTTCATTGTCACACTTACACAGTCCACAGATGTATATGATTTCATTTGATTTGTATGCACTTAATGAACATAGACATCCTTAGCAAAAAAATTGATTGACTGGAATGAAAACAAATTGGCAAAATGTAGGCCTATATATAAAATTATCTTTGTTTAAGGATTTTCTTAAAGCCACATACTGCGTAAAATATACAGAATGTTATGCTTTGTGTTTGTTTGTTTGTTTGTTTGTTTGTTTGTTTGTTTGTTTGTTTGTTTCATTTTGGTTGTGTTTATTGCACTGAAAAGCATGTGTCCCTACGCTGAGTGGGCTTGCGTCTCCACAAACCTGACTCTTATTTGGCCTCCTCCCGCTTATCTCCATGGAAATGTTGTTCTTTTGGCTATAATATTCCACAGTATGGCATAAAACGTATCTAGCTCCGCGGAGAATGTTCCAAAGTACAGTTTTAGCTTCTATTTCTGTGGAATCATGAAGGTGACTTGCCACCACCAGAAAGTTACATACTGTACCTTTAAACGCAAAGATTAATTTTAGAACTAAATTTAATCTAAACATCACAGAAAGAATTATTTCTATTTTCCAAACCAGATCAAATCAGACAAATTAGTATTGTTAAAGGTGCAGTGCGTAACCTTTCTGACTGAGGGCATGGACATGATATTACTTTGGAATGTTCCACAGTATGGCATTAAACTATGTGTAATGTCATACTGTCTATATTAGATTGGACTTTCTTGTCATTGTATTGCTCAAAAAACCCTTGAAAATCATACATTCTCACTGAGAGCGGGATCATCTCTCCACAGATTTGACTTTTAATGTGTCAGAGGACCACCTGCTTGATTCCCTGGACTACGGTTGTCAAAAGTGAGATGAACAAGTATCGATACTAAAAAAGTCACATTCACAGGACAGAAATGAACCTTTCCTGAATATGTTTAGAATGATCTTGAGCTGTATCTTTCACAAGTATAAGACACATAGACTAGTGTACTAGTCTATGTGTCTTATACTTGTGACCACTATGGAACCTACTGGACGACTGAGGGATTACACAGATATAAGGCCACATGGTAATAGAAAAGGAAGTACTACAATTAATGTTGAAAATTACATTTTAGTGTCTAAATTGTAAAGTGCTTTGAGTGTCTTGAAGGTGGAAAAGTGCTATATGAGTGTGACCATTTACCATTTTACCAATTAAATAGAGTATTTTTATTTTCATCATGGTCTCAGAATCCGTATTGAGTATCAAGTCTGTTCCTTAGTATCAAAATTGAGTTTGACATTTTTAGTATCGTTACAACACTTACGTATAATGCCATACTGTTTCTGTTGCTCAAAAATACCTTGAAAAACATGAATTCTCACCGAGACCGTTGTCGCCTCTCCACAGATCTGACTTGTAACTTTGCAAAGGGCCACGTGTTGTTTCCTGGGACAAATACATCTAATGCCAGCAAGACGACACGTACCCCAGCAGAAAAGTTCCACAGTGCACCTTTACCGTAACCCGCAGACAAATATATGTCACGTTTTTACCTTCCCGTCGAAGCACATGGTCTCGCTCATGCTAGCTCAAGTGCGCGCGAAAAACTTTTCCAGGTCATGTGCTAGCTGACACGTGCTAGCTGCTGGGGGCTAACGCTCAGAGTGCCGCGCGTGTCATCATCTTGATCATGATTTAACAATGCCACTCTTTGATGTGCGTGTTTTGGGTTGAGCGCTCGGAGCGGATCAGCCCACAAGGACGCGCGTAAACACCATCAACATTTCATCTGCGGCGTTAGCTCCGCGCGCACCGCCATATTAGCCTGGATATGAAAAAGGAACAGCGCAGGTCACGTGTGAGAGAGACATTTAGTAATAAAGAATAAATGACAATAGGATAATGATGTAATGAATCATGGAGGACTATTGGGTTAAACAACTGCTTTTGTGTCTTGTGAAAAAAACTGTTGAAATGAATTGTGCTAATGCTAGTTTTTACCCTGGAGTGATTTACTGTTGCATTTGGATGGAACTAGGCCAAAGCTCACCAAACTAATAATTGATGAATATTTATCCAAACTGGATTACTGTTGGAATGTAGAAAACTGGCCATAAAAATAAGCACAGAAGCAGCTGTGTGAGTGTAAAGCTTCACTGGTTCTGAGTCCCAGAGGGTCACAGGAGGAGTGGAGCTGTGAGGAGGGAGGCACAAGGTCAGACTCATTAGTACTCGTGCTGTCGGAGTTTGTAATTGGTCTGTGAGAATTGGTCTGATTCCCATTGGGTGAGGATACACCCAGAGCTGTGTGATTGGTCAGTTTGCAGCTTGGGGGCGGGACTTCCTGTCCTGAGGTGGTCAGTGTTGTTGAGGCCTGTCCTGCAGTGAATCAGCCCCACTCCTACAGAGTTGTGTGGTATATTTATAAGAGCGTATTTATAAACACATTTGCATATATCAAGATGAAAAAGTTGTTTGAATTGGGGGCAATTTGCATTTGGTGAAACATATGGCAGAGCCGCGGAAGCCACGGGCCATGCCTTCATTACCCGATCTCCGTTTCATCAGCTCCTTGCCCTCCCGCTGAGCCCCCCCGCGGCACAGCCTTCTGTCCCCGAGGTTTAGTGACAGGGGACAATATGTCCCCAAGGTGAGGAGCCGGGGGCCCGCTCACTGCTTCTCTGTGAGTATTTAATCACTCTTCACTTTGGATCTGAGGGAGCACAAGTGCTCCGGCTTATTAGCCATTTGTACTGCACTGAACAGCAGCAGGGTCTGACTTACAGGTGCTCAGAGGAGACAGGCATGAGGAGAGAGAGAGGGGGGACTTATAGGTGCTCAGAGGAGACAGGCATGAGGAGAGAGAGGGAGAGGACTTATAGGTGCTCAGAGGAGACAGGCATGAGGAGAGAGAGAGGGGGGACTTATAGGTGCTCAGAGGAGACAGGCATGAGGAGAGAGAGAGGGGGGACTTATAGGTGCTCAGAGGAGACAGGCATGAGGAGAGAGAGGGAGAACTTACAGGTGCTCAGAGGAGACAGGCATGAGGAGAGAGAGGGAGAACTTACAGGTGCTCAGAGGAGACAGGCATGAGGAGAGAGAGGGAGAACTTACAGGTGCTCAGAGGAGACAGGCATGAGGAGAGAGAGGGAGAACTTACAGGTGCTCAGAGGAGACAGGCATGAGGAGAGAGAGGGAGAACTTACAGGTGCTCAGAGGAGACAGGCATGAGGAGAGAGAGGGAGAACTTACAGGTGCTCAGAGGAGACAGGCATGAGGAGAGAGAGGGAGAACTTACAGGTGCTCAGAGGAGACAGGCATGAGGAGAGAGAGGGGGAACTTACAGGTGCTCAGAGGAGACAGGCATGAGGAGAGAGAGGAGGGACTCACAGGTGCTCAGAGGAGACAGGCATGAGGAGAGGAGAGTCAGGCTAACAGCTGTTCAGACAGAGAGAGGTCTTACAGATGCTCAGAGAGAGAGAGAGGGAGAGGACTTACAGGTGCTCAGAAAGAGAAAGAGACAGGACTTACAGGTGATCAGAAAAGATGGTCATGAGAATGGGAGTCATTTTTAGAAAGAGAGAGAGGACTTACAGGTGATCAGAGAGAGAAAGTGAGAGAGGGGAACTTACAAGTCCTCAGAGAGAGAGAGAAGACTTACAGGTAATCAGAGAGAGAAAGAGAGAGAGAGAGAGAGAGAGAACTTACAGGTGCTCAAAGGAGACAGGCATGCGGAGAGGAGAGTAGAGCCTTGCTTACAGGTGCTCAGAGAGAGAGAGAGAGATAGAGAGAGAGAGAGAGAGAGAGAGGGAGGGAGGGACGGAGAACTGAGAAAGAGAGAGGGGGGGACTTACAGGTGTTCAGAGAGAGAAAAAGATGACTTACAGCTTTTCAGAGAGAGAAAGAACTTACAGCTGCTCAGAGAGAGAGAGAGAGGTGTCTTACAGGTGTCCAGAGAGCGAGAGAGAGAGAAAGAGAAAAAGACAGAGAAAGAGAGAGCGAGAGAGATTTCTTACAGGTGTCCAGAGAGAGAGAGAGGGGATTTGAAAGACAGGACTTACAGTCCCAAAAAGCTGGGACTGGCTGTGTGTTGTCTGCATCAAGTGTTTTTATTGTCCGTGAAGCCTAGTGTGCAGTTAGCATCCTAGTTACTGTTAGCATTAGCACAACGGCAAAACTCTGCTCTGGCCTCTGAAAGTTGTGAAAAGCACTTGTAAACTCATCTCGGTGAGTAATTACTATGCTTGCGATACATAAGGTAAGTGAGGAATAACTTTGGACCACTACAAACTGTTCTAAATACACTTGTTTGGGTTTTCACATTTTTAAATCAGTAAAAATCAAGTACAGAGCCTTTAATCACTCAATTACCCATCAGAATTGCTTGAGTGCATTTGTATTATTGTAGTCGCCAGTTGTTTGATTTCAAATGGTCACATATTCAAATGATCCGATGATTTCCATGTTGTTTTTGCAGCCTCGTGAGCTCTTTGTGTGACCCAGACCGGTTTCCCTGTGGTTTAGTGGTGTGTAACTGACTGTGACATCATTTAAATCTGATAACTGCCAGCGCAAAGAAAACACCCGACTCTTGTGTGTGAGGAGAGGACATGGGGTACTTTGTAATACAACTATTTATGTTTAAAAGAGTGTCGCTGTTATGTTGATTATTATTATACTTTTGGGGGTATTTAAAGGCGCTGTACATTTTACCGTCTTAAAAACGTAAAAAACAGAACTAGTTTATTCTGAATGGTGTGGAGTGGTTTATGTATTTTTTATTAGTTTATTTAACACAGACAGAACAGAGCATTGTTGCATTTGTTGGTAAGTTATTCCTCAATTTTATATCCTTTTCAACAGAAACAATTGAATTAGGTGGAAGGTAATGAAGTACAAAAGTAAAAATATACGACCAGTCAAAAGTTTGGACACACTTTTTCATGTATGTTTCTTCTTTATTTCCATGATTATTCACATTGTAGATTCTCAGTGAAGCATCAAAACTATGAATGACATGTGGAAGGTTGCAAACAAAAACTAAACTCAAAATAACTCCAAACTATTCACATTGAGATTCTCAGTGAAGCATCAAAACTATGAATGACATGTGGAAGGTTGCAAACAAAAACTAAACTCAAAATAACTCCAAACCTGTTTTAGATTTAAAAATGTTAACCCCTTGTTTACTTTCTTTCTTTACTACATAATTCCATACATCTTGGCTTCATATATTTGATGTATTCAGCTTGTATTTAAAATGTACAAAGTAAACGTAGTAAACATTGAATGAGAAGATGTGTCCCAGTGTATATGTACTTTACTTCAGTACTTTTTTGCAGCTGGTATCTTTTACTTTAATACATTTGAGAGCAGGTATCTGTACTTTCTACTCCACATTTTTAATTGGACAGTAAAAAGTACGAGTTTGAGGGATTATTTTTGGCATGTTCATGGTAACATCCTGTCTAAGGGTTTTGACTCCAAGTCCCAGCTTTGAGCAAACAAAAACTCATACATAAAATTCACTAAAAAATTCCAAAAAAATCTTTAGCAATATTACATTCAACCCTTATGCTTCAAATTCCATCAGTTGTAGCTATTTTAAAGTGGTACTGAAGCTAAAAATCACAAAACTAGCTAAAACTGAACGTAGCCACACACAAATACTTACTTTTGAAATATATATATATAAAAACTCATATATTCACACCATATTAATTACGTTATAATCTTGCTCCATATATAGAAGTTCATACTGTAACATCTTGATGAAAGTTATGGATAGGGACAGATATGGCGGCGTATTGCGTAAGTCGTTTTTGCCTTTGGAAACATTACCCTTAATACGATCCAACACAAATCGGCCCCGGCTAAGTAAACACACCGTTCAAATACTGGTTTAATTAATATCCTTTTATGATAATTATTCCGTCTGAGCCAATAAATAGTCATTTTTGCAGCGGCTTCCTGGACTCCCTCGGTGTAAAGCCCAAGACGCGGCAAACAGGAAGAACGCGTCATTAGCGTCTGAACACCCGAAAGGTCTTTAATAAGTAATGGGTGCCCGGGATCACAGGAACCGCGCTAGCAACAAAAAAAAAATCACACGAACGCGCGATTGGGACTTTTTGATAGGGAGGTTAATAATTGAATGTGTGTAATGACGGCGTTAAAGGGGAGTACAATGGCAGAGGGTGGAGGGGGGTGGCGTTTGGGGGTTTGGGTAGGGGAGGAGCAGGGTGATTACGGGAGCAGAGCATTGGGGTCAGCAGATAAACGTTTGATGTTACACCTTGGAGAAAACTTGTAAGAGGTTGTTCCGCTTTTGAAAATGTATATTCTGTTACAAAAAGGAACTAAGCGGAATTGTTTGAAAATTCGGGTACCAAGTTGTGGTTAGGTCCTGGTTGTGAGGTTATGTTAGTTAAACGTGTTAATATAAGCACAGTATTACTGAACATGATTTGATTACAAAAATGCTTAAAACGAGTCTGTTGATGATTGTCGGACTTAAAAACTGCGCAGGGCTTCTACCTCTGACGTAACAATACTGGAAAGTTTCAAACCAACTGTTTTTGACGCTCAGGGGGATCAGACTTATCAAACAAAGAAGTAAAATACAACTCCAGGTGCACTGCCAGTCAAAAGTTTGGACGCACCTACTCATGCAATGTTTTTTTTTTTTTTTTGTCCTTTACTTTCTATATATACATTTTATGCTCAGATCCTCAAAGTACCTCCCTCCACCCTTTGCTTTGTTGACAGTGCTTCAAACCCTTGGCCTTCTCTCTATGGGCTTCTATGGGGTTCATTAGTGGAATGCAAAGAGTGTGCAAAAAGCAAAAAAAAAAAATCTAAAACAAGTTTGGAGGGTTTTTTTTGTTTGTTTAGTTTTTGTTTACTACATTGTATATGATGCCTTCAGTGAGAATCTATGAAAAAGCGTGTCCAAACTTTTGACTGATACTAGCAATTTTATAACATAGTAAAAACAAAAAAAAAAAAAAAAAATTTCATAATATGCTAACCTGACTCCTGTTATATGAATAAATATGTAAGCTTATGTTCCTCCATTAGCGTAGCGTCTAAACTCCTCCTTACAGGTAAACAAACGGTGCGGTCCTGGCTCCAGTCTCACCCCTCACTCACCACATCCTTCCTCACATTTGCCTCGCTCATTGTCTCTCTGTGTGTACCTCCCTCTCGCTAGCCAAACGCCGCAGCTAGCCCATTTGCAACTCAAAACTAGCCAGAACGCCGCTAAATGCAATCACGCCGTTTGTCGCCTCGTTCGACTCCCACAATGGCGAAAGACCTGACTCCCGAGCCCCGCCCCCCCGCTCCCGTCTGACGCAGGCGGCCATTCACCGCATTTGGCGCGCATTGTCGGCAGCTAAATGGCTAATCATACCGTCATTGATGTGGGTTGAAGGAAAGCACTACACGCGTCAACCTTTGCTCCCGTCCCGAGTAAGAGTTAATTTGACGATCTCCGCCGAAGCTTTTCAGGCCAGAGGGAGCAGCTGCGGCGGAGCGGGGAAGAGCCAGGAGGAGGAGGGGGACAGGAGGGGGGGAGGAGGTGGGAGGAGGGTGGAGCGGTCCCGAGTCGAGGGCCCTCGCTGCGGATCCGTTTCGGCGGCCGGGGGGGGGGGGGGGATGGGGGGGGGTTAG
>KN470020.1:32262-53501 GCA_000787095.1 Periophthalmodon schlosseri
CTGTGGGCCTGTTTAAGAGCCTTACATTTAAGTAGTAATGGCTTCGCAAATAGTTCTTATCATGCCACAGCTGCCTTGGGACTGAATGAAGGAAACATGCCTGTCAATTTGTGATTACAGCATCTACGACCATCAGCTGTTCCTTCATACTTTATTATTACAGTTTATTTGTGAGTGCACTTTTTAAATTAAATTTTCTGTATGATGTAAGCAATGTAAGTTGACATTAGTTGATATTACAGTTGATATTACTGTAACTCAACTCCATCAAGGTGTGTATTAAGAGTTAAAGAATAATTTGGTGTAGTTTTCAACTCTTTCTGCAGGGGGCACTGTAATGTGTCTGTTGGCTCCTGAGGCTTGTGGATTGGAAGGTTTATTTTTAAAGAGTTTCTAATAACAAATAAATAAATAAATAAATAAACGGTTAATTGAAGAAATTGTTATTTGTTCATTTCTGTCTTGAAAATTTTGATTTTGATGAAGTCAAATTTAACAATGAAACTGTGTACTGGCATGATAGATTTGCACCATGAAATTATGTGCTTGAACTTAAAGTTGTACTCCGTAACTTTTAAGATATGGTCCACCACCTGCTTTGCCTAGAATGTTCCACACAGTACGGCATTAAACTCATCTATCTCCATGGAGTGACTTGGCCAGATCTGTGTGACCCCCATTTGTGCGTTTTTATTGCTGAAAAAATGGTTATGTGACATTTTTGAACCTTACATGTATGACCCAGAGTCTAAATTCTTTGTAAGTACAGAGCGGTGGGCGGGGATAGGGGGTAGGTGAAAACTGAAGTCTTCTAAGCGCTCAAGTCCCAAACGCAAGGCAATACGTGATTACATAAACAGGCACGAATCAAACAAAATAAAACTTGAGCAAACTAGTGATGACAGTTACTTTTTACCTTTAGTTGAGTAGAGATTGGCAATTCCAGGGCTAAAATCATCCAAATGATTCTAGTGAAAGTGAACGGATTTTAAAAAATAGTGGTGCACTTCCTGTATTACCATATGACATCGCAAGGTGGAACAGAGTTTTCTGTTTGAGAAAAGAACACTGCCTAAATATGCAGGGTTTGTGTGTTAAAATGTGAGACTACTAATATTAATTATAATACATAACACTTGTGTAGCCCTTTTCCTGACACTCAAAGATGCTTCACACAGTTCAAGACAGACTAAACGCAAATGAAACAAAACATAACTCCAGGTATGTTTTTGATGAGGAAATAACATTATAATATAGATCAGAAAATAGCGTAATATGGGCCCTTTAACCCGTGTTCATGCCTGTCCTCTCTGTGTTGTGGTGGCATTCGGCGCTTGACTCACCCCGAGACCTCGCCCTGTGACTTCTGGTGTTCGGCTTCTCTAAAGCTAAAGCACACAGCCTGTTTTCTCCCTTCAAGCTATTTTCAAATGGAGCCAAACTGCACAGCTTTAAAGGCCCATTCATCACAAGGCGCGCGCCGAGTGCACTGCAGATGCTAACACTTTCTCTTAAAAAAAAAGAAAAAAGAAAAAAAAATGCCAGTAGAATTATGGCTTTTCATCAGCCGATAAATTTCACTTGTGATTAATTGCAACACTCACTTTTGGGATCACTTGTGCACAAAAGAGCATTTCGGCTTTGTCAAATTCATAGAAAAGAAATGCAAATGGATGGTGTTCTTGGCACCAAACATATGCTGCCACAATGCCAACAAGCCTGCCCCTGACAACCCCAGCTGGGGGCTTGTAAGACATAGCTCTTGGCAAAAGATTTTTTTTTTTTCTTCCACCCGCTTCGCAAATGATCACCAATTAATACGAACAGCATCCAATTCTAATTCTGCACCTGGTAAGACTGAGAGTGGGTTGTAAAGCCGGTCAAAAAGCTATGGTACAAATTAGCGCACGTCCCCCCTCCTCCTCCGCTGGGATCAGGGGGGAGAGACGTGGCAAAAGTCCATGAGCCGTCAGACCAGAGGAGGAGAGGGAAGAGAGGGGGAGAGGGGAGAGAGGGAGTGGGGAGAGAAAAGGGGAGAAGGGAAGAGATTTTCTAGAAGAATTTATACATTTTGTGAAAGATTCAACTTCTTCTAAATCCTTCTGAAACTAAAGATCGATTCTACTCATGTCACAGTCCATCCTCACGGCGGATAATACCTTTATCAAACTTTCAAACGCCTTTTTCATTTTTTTATTAAAAAAAAAAAAAAAAAGTCTGTGGTTGCCTGGGTTTCAGAATACACACTTCACTGGTCACCCACCACCTCGTTCAGATGGGTGTGATTGACAGGTGGATTAGCCAATCAGGGACACACATGGTCTGTCCGTATCAAAACAAATATGACTTCATAAGAGGAAAAAAAAGGAAAGAATATCACAAGGGACAGAAAAACATTGTGAATTTTAGTAGAATCCATGAGCGAAGAACTAAACTCTGAGGTGAGAGAAGATTTAGTTTGTAAATTATGGGTGACCAATGAGCTCCTTCGTTTCACATGTGTCACTGAAAAAAACAAATATGACACGAACCTCCTCACACATAAAACGTATTATGCCTAAATATTTGCATTACTTTAGCACTGAGGCAAAAAACCTTTTAACCTGTGGTGAAATAACAGTTTTTAACATGTTGTCAGTGACATCCATCCACAGCTCCCTGTCTCCACTGTGTTATCTCTGAGCATTTTTTCATTTTAGTGTGACTCTGCAAAAACTCCATGAAGTTATAATTAGACAGAAAGTAGTGACACTAACAGTGAGCGAGCCATTTGCCGTTGCCCTCAAAGCAAATTGTTTTTGGGGATATTTTATTAATTTTTTTTACTTCCCCACTGTACTGTATATTACAAAAGTTGTAGTTTATGGGGAAATAAATCGGACCAAAAGATGACTGAAAATCATCATTTGAACAAACTTTTTACAATTAATAAGATGTCCTGCTACAACCATGAGCTTAAATTTTTTTATTTTTTTTTTTGTCATTTCTAAAATGTATTTTGTTTACATTTAATTTATTATAAATTGTGCTCCTCAAAACCGCTGTGTTTGTAAGTGTAACTCCTGTCCAGTCTCGGCTCATAACTCACCTGAACTACAGACGAGAGGACGCATTTAGCAAAGCTCCAAATATGAAATTCTTCAAGAGAAATCTAACACCAGAGGGCTCCCTGGTCCAGCAGTTAATGGAACAGCTGAGACTATCAGAGGAGAAGAACAGGAGTCTGCAGCAGGAGATGCAGAAGGAGAGGGCGCAGAGAGCTGGTCTGCAGACCACTCTACAGGAGGTGCTAGACAGCTCCAGAGCCATCCTCAAGGAGATGGACCTCAAAACACAGGACTTCAGACTTCTCACTGAAGCTTTGAGGGAGAAACAAGAAGAACTGGAGAGGACAAAGCTCCAGAACCAGAGTCTAGAGCAGGAGAGGACTCAAATGAATGCCCTCATCGCTCTCCAAGATACAAAGATCCACAGCCTCCAGGATCAGATGGAGAGCGAGAGGGAGCAGTTCAAAATGGTGAAGGATTCTCTGAAGGTTAGCTATGGGCAGCTTAAAGTGACCACTGCCAGGCTAGAAAACAAAGTAGCCACTAGTAAGAAGAACCTAGAGGAGCAAAAGCAGGTCATAACAAAGACTTTGGTCGAGAAGGAGCAGAAGATGTCAGCTCTAAAAACTGAGCTGAAAGACGAGAGAGAGAGAAGCCAGAGTCTGCAAGAGGAGGTGGACAAGCTTCAAGAGCAAATGCAACTTCTGAGGAGGTCTGCAGAAGAGGGGAGATTTCACTCTGAAATGAACATGGAGGAGATGAGAAAGAAGATCTCTGCTCTTCAAAATCAAACCAGAGAGCAGCAAGAGAGGAACCAGACCCTGCAAGAAGAAGTGAGCCTTCAAAATGAAAACATTCAAATCATCATTAAGGAATTTAAGCAAACTTTTGTAAAATTGGAGGCCAAAATCAAAACTCTCGAGCAGGAAAAACAAGCTCTGAAGGTCCACTATGAGACGTCTGCAGAGGAGGCAAAGGCTCTGGCTCAAAACAAAATGGAGGAGCTGAGAAAGGAGGTCATCGCTCTTCAAAATGAGCTAAAAGATGAGAGAGAGGTAAATCAGGAGCTCCAACTATGAGAGGTCAGAGGAGTCGAGGGTGACAGCTGAGAACAACATGGAAGAACTTAAGAAAGGCATTCAAGTTCTTCAAAATGAGCTCAGAGAGGAACGAGATAAGTGCAAAAACCTGGTGGAAGACATGTCGAATGTTAAGACTGAGAGAAGACAGCTCTACACCAGAAGCACCAGGATCGTCCTCAACGCTTAAACCTGACACTCCTAACCCCACCTTAGAAACACACTTATTTTAACTGCATTGAAAAATTAAAAAAATACAAAAAATTAAATGATGTTTTATGTGGTGCTTTATACTTCATAATGTCCAATGTTGGTGTTATTTTTAAAGAAATATATTGGTTTTGTTCAATTGATTTCAAACATCAAGACAAGGATGAAAAAATCACACGTACATTTGTACATTAGGTATCTTCAGAACAATGGGTTGAAAAGGAGTACGAAGAAACCTTATGTGGATCCACCTCCTTTCAGTTCAGTGATTACATGAAACTCATCACAATGGTTACATGACATGTTCATGTAAGTCCTTTTCAGGTCATCCACAACACTTAAATAAGGGGTATTTTACGTCTATGCGGTTTTAACTGTTGCCTAATAGATAGTACATAGCCTAATAGCCTAAATAAATGTTTAAATATGAAGAAAAAAATCATCCCCCCTTCTGCTTGTGATCACTGTGATCATCATTATTGGTACGTCTCATTCACTCCAGTCTCCGCTTGGGTTAGTTACTTCTATAGCCACTCATTTTATGTTCAAAATGATTTAAAAAAATAATAATTTGAGCATCAAAACAACCGAAATATAGCCTCACATGTCTTTAATGTTGATGTGTAACAAAGCAGTCCTGACTTATGCTTATAATTCAGTTTGATGATGACAAAACTGGAGAAGAGTGGAAAAGATGGAGGAGAATGATTCATCAGATAAAGAGGACAGCTATTGATGCTATTTTTGATGCGAAGTTTAATTTATCTACGGTGACATTTCTTTATATAAACATAAATTGATTTTTGAGGTGGTGATACTGAGCCGTCTTTCAATATTTTTTCTTGGGGTCTTCACTCAAAATTTAACTCTAATTTTCTATACCACTTACTTGTCTATACATTATAGTTTACTGCTTGATTTTTGCGATTTTCCCTCAAAATTGTCCAAATACAACAGGGCTCTCGCGCATTCATCCTCGGGTCCTAATAATCTATAATGTGTGTCTTTAAAAGAATCCCCTCCATGTGCACTGTCCATGTTACTTCATCTGGTGCATCTGGGGCACGTTACAGACAACAACGTGAGAGCGATCCACACACAGATGAGTCAGGGCCAGACAACAGTGCAGATGTGACACCAGAGCTCATCACTCGCTCTCACTCTCCACCACTTTATGATGGATAGGAAGCTTTAACGAGCTCTTACAAGCAATTAAGTAATCAGGGCCCCCCCCCCAGCCCCCCACTGCTGCTGGAGCGAGGAGGGGAGGGAGGGGTGGCAAGGGGAATCATAACAGGACAGACTCACGGACCGCCTCGCGTCAGATATCACTGATGGATTTGTGCATATGACAGGTTAGACTACACATTTCACTTAAACTTACTTTATTTCAGTCTTGCCTGGGTATTTCTAGTTTTGTAATTTCGGTGGTGTTTAGAATTTTACTTCCTGGTTGGACATAGAGGTAAAGTAGAGGTAATTCCATAATTGTTACGACCATAACGTTAACAAAGGCCAAAACTAAACAAAATGGCACAATAGTCCTGATTTGAAAAATAAAAATTAATACCAATACAATCAATTTTTAAACTTCGCATTTTTAGAGGTGTTCCATTTTAAAACTCAGCGCTACTTCCTGTATTTTCCAACTTTTTTTTGTACTTTTCTTCACAATATGACACTTAATGACCTCTACGCATGTCGTGTCTGCTGCCTACGTCCAACCAGGAGGTCAAATTATAAACTTCACCAAAATGAATAAATAAATAAATAAAAATCTCACTGGTATTTTTTTCTGGATTAAACTCAGTTCCCTAATCCGGTTCTAGTATCAGCGCATTCCCATTATCCCCAGGCTATGATGATGAAATCCAGGTCTGGGCACGCTGTGATTGCGAGCTGGTGCGAACGCCTTGGAGGAGCTTGTGCCTTGTTTAGAGCGCACCTTAACTGTGTTGTTTTGTGTGAATGTGATGACTGAGCCTGTGCCAGTTCCAGCCTCGGTGCCGACATCATCGAGACATAACGTCAAACACGGGACCGAATACCCTCCTCGTTCAGGTACAGCGGGCTCTGTTTAGGCTTTGTCAATGATTTTTCTGTATCTTTGTGTTTGTATTTAACTGTTGCGTAACTCAATAGTAAGAAATGCATAAAAAATGTAAAGAAAAAAAGAAAAACATGCATATTCTTGTGTAATATATATATTTTTTCCACTTTACCTCACTTCATCGTAACCGTAACCTCCACTTTGTGTTTAAATACTTGGTTTTAGAGCCTGAAGCCCCCTGCTGGCAACAGAACGCAGTGAAGCAAATAGCAGTATGGCTTAGTGATGGGACTTTTCGGCTCTTTTGTGGAATCTTTTTTTTGGATCTGTTCATTTCAAAGAGCCGTTCAAAAGACTGGCTCTTTTGCCCTGTATGTTATATGACAGAGGCCAGTGTGAGAACTCATTTTACCTACAAACTAATCACACAGAGAAACGACGAAGGCTCAAATCCGTTTAATCTGGTTCAAACTGAGAGCGTGAGTGTTTACCCTTTGGAATTATTATTAAAATCCAAATAAAAAGTTTCACTACAATAATAATAATTTTAAAACTGTTATGGTGATGGCAAACACTCGTTGGCTCGTGTTGCCTGCTCTGCTTCTGGGCTGATACTTGTGTCAGTTCAGCGTTAATCAGTGTAAAAATGCACTGGCTCTTTTAAAAAATGAAATCCGGATCCTACCGTTCACATTAAGGAACCGTTCAAAAGAGCCGACTCCTTCACAAACATCACACCACTAGTATGACTATTGTGAACCTGACGCTAACAGAGAGATCAGGAAAACTGGATAACTGGCCTAGTTTCCATGTATCTGAGCAGAGCTTGTTTGGCCCCAGTAGATGTGCACAAGCAGCTCTTAGGGTCAAAATGAGACCACTGTGTGCTGTCTGCATCTAATTATAAAATGTTTCATCCCCCGAAGTGCATGCTAGTATGCGAATTGTTGTCAGCCGTACTGTGGTGGCAAACCTCACCTCTGGCTCCTGAAACTTGCGCTTACAAACTAACTAGGAAGCTCTGAATGAGTTAGGAAGGTGAGGAATAAGTTTGGACTAATGTGACGTCGGCTCTTTTGAACGGTTCCTTAACGTGAAAGGTTGGAACCGAATCAATTTTTTTTTAAAAGAATGGTTAAACTCACTCTCACTCTCAGTTTGAACCATTTTAAAAAGATCTGAGCCTTGGTAATTTCTCTCTGTGATCAGTTTGAAGTTAAAATAAGTTCTGACTTTGGCTTCTGTCATATAAATAAACAGTAAAAAGCCAGTCTTTTGAACGGCTCTTTAAAGAGAACGGATCCAAAAGATTTGCGTCCCACAAAGGAGCCGAAAGTTCCATCACTGTAAACCACTGTAAACTCTTGAACAAGTTTTGCTTTTCATGTTTTGAATACGAGAAGAATCACTGAGTGTTCAAAAGTATGTAGAAGTGTGACTTTAAAAACACAAAGGAGCACTTCTGGTTGCAGTTTGTTACATAACAAGATGAAATTCAGCATTTATAAGATTACCTTAGGGGATGACTTAGAATGCAAGACTCAAACACTTGTATTTTAGTGACAAAGTGAATGTTACTGAATTGGTTACATCTCCATTCTGTATGTGATTTCTGTGACTTAACTTTTCCGAAAAACTTTCCCATAAAATTAGCGTGACTGCATAAGTGATACATTGTGTTCTGTTTCTCGGCGGCGATAACGTTGTCATACGCGCTCCGACGTGCAATCAACACGTGCCGCGTTGCCAGATTGTCTCGTCAAACTTCTTGAAAAGCAGCAGCAGTAGCGCGGTGGTGGGGCCGAGGCTGCGTGCGTCACAGAGCGGGTGGCAAACAGGGTGCGACAAACCAACTTCTCACTCCGAGGAGCATGTGGGCACCCCGGGGTGGCAGCACACCTAGCACCCGCCACCCACTCCCCCCTGACGGCTGCAGCGCTCTGGGCCGCTCCAAACCAAATATGTTGCTTATTAATGGGGCGCGTTGGAGAGCAGTACTCGGGGCCACGCTGCAGGGGGCGAGAGAGAGTGCACACCTCTGTTTGAAGGAGAAAAGCTGAGGGAGCATTTTTCTCACACACACATACACATATGTTGGGTTTACAGGCATCTTGGGGACTTTACGTTGACTTATATTCATTTCCTGGAGACTGATCCTAACCTTAAAGGGACAGGGTTTAAAATTTCATAAACATGTCTGTGTCCCCAGATACGGCGTAAACATGTTCAAACCAAATATTGTTCTTACTGACAACAGTTGTAATAATGATTTATTCTTAATTACAAAAAATAATGGACATGATGGCATAGTTGTTTATGTCAGGTTATGTTATGTTATAAATCAGAAGCCTCACGTTCACTGCTCAAATCCAGTTAGTTTAAATCTAAAATACCTCTCTCTGATCTGAATGGTCACTACCTAAACCCCAGCACCTGCAGCCAATCACGACTCAGTGCTAGTGCAGCCTCTGCAGCTCAGAGAGTGAATTCTGGAGGTTCTGAGCTTTCACATGAGGTCTGTCCATATACAGAGAATGAGAAACACTTGTATGTGTCGTCTATCTGAAGGTTAAGGCTCTGGACACAGGTTCAGTTGTGATTGTTGGACCTTATTAAGTCAGTACTAGCACAGGCTACATACTGTTGTTTTAACTATAATCACAGTTGCCTAACTTTAACCTATTTTAACCCATCTCTGAACTTTCAGTAATGTCTTCAATAATAATAAAGAATTTACTTCATGGGGACTTGATTTTTGTCCCCTTAAGGGAGGCTGAAACGAGTATGTTTACAGATTTAATCCCAACAATGGCCTTGTTCACATGCACACCACAATCTCATAATCATCTCATTTCTGGACCTTTAAGATGACTTAAATAACACGTAACCTGAACAATCAGACGTGAGTGATCACAGGGATCATTATCAGAAACAAATCAGATGATTTTGCTTTGCACATTTCATTTAAATAATCTTTAACTCCTTAAATCTGATATTAAGGAGATTTTGAGTGCACATGTAACCTCCCCCACCACATAGACACACATTATTTTATGATTTGAACTTTAGTGATTTTCAAATAAGCGATATACAACACCACACTTCCACATAAGACAGGACTGTCTGTACATATCAATGCAACATGTGGATCAAATAAAACAAAGACTTAAATAAAGAGTAAGTTGACCCACCCTCATATTAAAGGAGGGGACCCCGACTAGTAATAACTTGGGTCAGGGACAACCAGCTGAGGCACTGTACTGTGCAAAGTTCCTTATTTCAGGTTTTTTCAAGAATAAAAACATGGTAACATCTTATAGTAACTACACTTTTACTAGCCTTAATAAAGCATGAACATAAACTGCACTTGATTTTTACTGTTATTCCCAGTTATACCTCCCTTACCTTATGCATTCAGAACGCCCTAATTATTCACCACAATGAGTTTATAAGCACAACATTCAGAGACCAGGTAAAGTAAAATATAACTAGCATGCTAACACATACTTCCTTTAGACGCAGACAGTATACAACAGACTCATTTTGACCTTTTAAAACTGTATTATTATTATTTTTATTCACTGGCGTTTGACACTGAGCAGACACCACGGTCTTTGTTTTGTGGTGCTAAACCTCTGAAGCACTTTGGTCAGATATGGTTGTTTTCAGTGGTGCGTGAAGTTCTCAATTTTGTTACCTAAGTAAAAGTACAGATACAGAGGTAAAAAGTTACTCAAGTAAAAGTAAAAGAATCATATGAAAAAATCTACTTAAGTAAAAGTTTTTAAGTACCCGTTTAAAAAAACAAAAACAAAACAAGAGTAAAGTTAAAAAGTATTTCACACTAGTGTTCATTTGTGAGTGTTAAATGTAGTGATATTTATTAAAAATGAAACAGATTTTGGCTAACAGTAACAATATGAATCAATTTCTTAATTAATTTTGTGTATTAAGCCGAAACTTGAACTTGAAAACTTTCGTCAGGATGTTACCACGAACGTGGTAAAAATAACCCCTCAAATCATTTGAAAATTACTTTTTACATTTCAGTCCAGTTAAAATGTAGTGAGTAGAAAGTACAGACACCTGCTCTCAAATGTAGTGAAGTAAAAGTAAAAAGTATCCACTGTAAAATGCACTTAAGTAACGTACAGATACTTTACTACTTGTACTTCGTTACCTTCCACCATTGGTTGTTTTTAAATGTGCTAGATAAATAAATGTGATTGTTTGATTATGAGTGGTATCACAAACATGTATTATTTTGTCCTAACTAAGTTAATATGCATACAATTTCAAATGGATCATAATTCTTCCCACTGTACATGTGTCTGTGTATGTGTCTGTGTGTGTGCATGTGTCTGCCTGAGTGTGTCTCTGCGTGTGTGCGTGTGTGTGTGTGTGTGTGTGCGGTACCGTGTGTGCGCAGCTCCGCGTCGCACCGCTAACTTGGCGTCATTTCCTCCGATTGGGTACAGATTGCCAGTTATTAGATGATAATTAGCCGCTGCAGACTGTCTGTTTCAATATTATTACAGGAAGAGTCGCACAAATGAATAGCTCGTCATCTGCCCCCTGTATCAGTCATGTAGTTTTAATGATGATAATTCCAGCGTTAAATCTTAATCATATGTCGAGATCATAAGGGAGACATGTCAATTTGCGGCCCGTGGGAGGATGAAGGCGCGGGTTGTCGGAGTTGGGCCTGTTTTTGTCCAGGAAAGCTTGATTCGGTTAGCCATGTCCGCAGCATTACGGGGACTAGCGTGTGGGTATTGGGTGCAAGGCTGGAGCATGTGTTACAAACTTATGGACTTCGTCACCACTGGAACGGCGCGGCACAGGTCGGAGAAGGTTACCGTAGCGATAGAAAACTGTTCACGCTGTACACGAAGCAAACCGGCCGATATTCTACTCTGCCGTTGCTAATGCTAATGCTAACACTTGAAGCAGAACGGCAGAACACTTTTTTCAGATATCGGGTTAAAAACTGTAACATGCACCAGAAGTCAAAATTTGGACATCTTCTCATTCAAAGTTTTTTCTTTCTACGTTCTACATACTGCAGACATCAAATATGTGAAGCGAGATGTATGGAATTATGCTGCAAAGGAAGCGAAATAACTTAAAACCAGTGTGCAAAGAGTGATCAAAACATCTCAAACTTTTTGTTTACTACATTAAATTGTTTACATTCATAGTTTGATGCCTTCAGTGAGAATTTATGTCAGTTATTCCTGCAAATTAGAGACTGCAGAAAGAGACCAGATATGATCTTTGCAAAACATCTAAACATCTCTGTTATTTATTAGCTTAATATACACTGTCTGTACATTGTCCCTTCAAATAAAGACTAAACTAAACTAAACTAAACCAGATAGTCATGAGATTTAAAAAAACATGAAATGTAAAAACTCTACATAAATCGTTGTTACAGTTTGTTCACTGTAAATACAATATTGATTTAAAACAGCTTCATGACAGAACCTTGACTTGACCTGTTCAAAACTGCAGAACTGAGATGCCCCTTCATAGTGGCATTTAACTGTAGCAATCAGCTGGTTAGGATATGTGAAATATTACACACAAACACACACACACACACGTCCTTGAGTCTGAAATTTTTGAACAATCACAAATAAATACAGAGCTTTTGGCAGAGATAGTTAGGTGAAAACGGGAAAAATTGGGAATCGCTCAAAATACAAGGTCCTCCATTTCTTTTGTTCAAAACCAATTTTAAAGAGGGAAGGTTATGTTGCAAAGTATCAAATGCCGACTGCAATAATGCTTCAATGCCACTATGCGGAACCATCAGCCTCCTCAGCCTCTCCATCTCCTCCTCTTCACCACCACCGGTCTGTAGCCCCTGAGGAGATATTTTCCCAAAAGCGTTCTCATTCACATCTCTACCTACTGTGCTCAAAGCAGCCACGCTTCTCAAATTCACGTTTCTTACTAAAATATTTAAAACATTTTCTGAAAGCTTAGCAGTTTTTAATTTCCAAACTTCTCGGCTGCGATATTTTCCTGGAATCCTCTGCTCCCTTTTCTATTACAGCGCATTAAATTTTGAAGGGCCGTTGGAGGTTTACTACAGGCGCTTGGCGTAGTACCTAAGATATTCTGCGCTTCCAGCTACAAGCCGGTATTATAATCACTCCACCCCAGGCCTCTGTGTTTGTGAGCTGGGGAGATTCAGTGCACACAGCCCCTAGCTCTGCACAGCTCCACGAGGGCCACGGTGCCCCTACTGAGGTGAGGCAGCCAGCACGGGGGAGGGACTGAGAAGAATGAACAAAAATAAGACTTTGTCAAGACTCATTTATAAACAGATAAACAAGAGGTGAACTCGTGGTACTGGTACTTGTAAACCTTGGCGCGGAGATCCAGGCAGGTTCATATGTGAAGCAGTTCTACACATCAGTCTGGAAGGCCTCTCTCGAAAGCGGTCAGGAGAAGGTGGAACGTCATGACGAATATCTGAAGCTGATTCAGATTCAAAACAGATCTGGAACGAGCCAAGAAATCAAACTTTAGTTACATCCAGTTGAGAGAAAAGCCGTCGTCTTCCCTGTCCACAAATGCACAAACCTTTTGCACACTTCTGACAAACAATATTGTCCGTATTTCTGATCAAATAGTCTAAAGGCCGTCCATCCACCTAGTTCGTTTGAAGTCACAATGCTGCTCAGTGATTGGTCTGAAACACCAGCGGGAACCGGGCCAGATGGATTCTCGTGAGTTTGTGAACTCACAGAAATCATGAGAATTCATCATGTGGTGCAAGGTTGGAATAATACTGGATTTGTTACGGGAAATATCTCCCATGGAGCCTGGACACTGGTGATTGTGACAAGCAGACGGAGAAGTTAAAGAGTTTTTTTTTAGGTTTAAACCAACTGGATTTCAACGTTGTTCTTCTTATACATTATTTGAAGCTGTAGAATTTGAAACACCAATCCTTAAGTGTCCAAAATGCTTCAGTAATATCAAACCTTTAAATCTCACGTCCTAAAACAACACATTTATTGACACCAGACGCAGCAGACAGTGTAGCCACCATCCCCTCTCCTCTCATTCATCACACACTCCTGAACCCAGGGCGACCTGCTTGTACCTCCTCAGATAGAGTCAGTATCTAAAATAACAGTGTTGTCGGACACGCTCTAACGCGGGCTGATCAATACTCATTACCAGGCTGCGCTCCCTGGAGGTGCGGAGGTCTGGAGGGGGGGCGGGCTGCTCACGGACCCAGGTACGGCAGCGCGGGACGGGGGCTTTTTAATTGCCTCGTTCGCCGCGCGTAATTGAGGGTTGCGGCGCCTTTGCCACGAGGAGTGTGACTTCACTTGGCCTGGCTCTAATTAACCCGGTCGCACGAGCCGGCTGCCTTTCATTTGCACTTTGGGAGGTGCGAATACAACTGGAGGTATAGGCAACTGCACGGTAACTGTATGCGGGCGCCAGATGCACCCCGAACGCGGCCATATGGGAAGAGCATATTGGCAGAGTCGTCGGCTTCTCCACCGCCGGCCCCTCGCTCGCTCACTTGCTAGCTCGCTCTGAAGGTGGAACTGTATCAATAAGGATTCATTAGCATACTGATGAATCTGATGGCTAATTAGAGAGATTTCCTATAGGCTGATTGCGCGCCGGGCTCGTGGTGTGAAGACATATAGAGCGCATGGGTAATTTCATTATTGTGGCTGTGGAGGAGAGGACACACGCGCACACGCTAAACAAAGTCAGAAGTGATCAACAACAAGTTCAATGAGAAGTTTATACATGAACGCTACCCGTCAAAAGTTGGACACGCTTTTTCATAAAGGAACTGTATGTAGCCTGCACGCTACAGTTTTAAAAGTACTACAAGTACTAGAATCACAATTGAACCTGGGTTGTCAGAGCCTAAACCTGCAGATAGAGGACACAAAGGCCATGTCTCATGTGAAAGCTCAGAACCTCCAGAATTCGCTCACTGAGCTGCAGAGGCTGCACTAGCACTGAGTCATGATTGGTGCAGGTGCTGGGGTTTAGATAGTGATGGGTTCAGATCGAGAGAGTCCTTTTTGTTGCCTGGGATCCAGAATACACACTTCTCCTTTACAAAAATGTGAGCCTGGTCATCTCCTTATTTTCAGATGGGCGTGATTGATAGGTGGATTAGCCAATCAGGAACACGCATGGTTCATATGTATTAAAACAAATATGGCTGTTTACGAGGAAAAAGGCAAGAAAAAAAATATCACAGGGGACTGAAAAACATTTCACAGATTTCTGCAGAATCAATGAGTGAAGCAGTAAACTAATCTGAAGTGAGAGAAATGGTAGAGGCCGAAGTTAAATCTTCAGTTCTGAAGAAGCGGCTTGGATGAGCAGCGAAACGTCTTCACTCCTACAACTTTTTGTCCAGTTGACAGATTTAACTTTGGCTTCTACTATGGGTCAGACCTGGACGATTGAGGGATGCACAGACAAGTGAGAGAAATGACATTTTATTCTATATGATGGGTGAATGAAAACCATTTCAGGAGACTTCATCATGAAGCTCACTGAGAGGAGGCCAAGGGTTTGCGGCACTGTCGGCATAGATTTTTTTGGTCTTTTCTACAACACGGCGATCCGAGAGTGAATGCTTCAGTACATGCTGCTTCATACGTATCTACAGACAGGAGGGCCTTATAGAGTGGCTTGGGCAGCTCTGTCTCTATGCAGAAAAGCATTTCCCTTCTCTCTCACACACTTGGATTGCAGTGTTGCCAGCCTGGATGCTATGGGTGCTATGTTGGGTGCCATCATGGGTGCTGTGATGAAGACCCATGCAGATATGCTTCAGGGAGCTCCTCTCTGTTTGGCTGCAGAAAATCACAGCCCGTCTCACTTCTCACACTCAGACTGCCATGTTGTTAGCCTGGGTTGATGCTACTATGGGTGACACTGATATCAGCCTGGGTGCTATATGGGTGCTATGGGTGCTGTAATCCGGAAGGGCATAGCATATAGTACAGCTCCCCCCTCTTTTTGGGCTGCAAAATGCACAGTCCCTCTCTCTCCCACACTCGGATCACTATGCTGCCAACCTGGATGCTACTGTGGGTGACACTCATACCAGTCTGGGTGCTATGGGTGCTATCCTAAGTGCTTTCATCCGGACGGCCATAGTACAGTACCTCGAGCAGCTCCCTGTCTCTCTCTCTCTCTTTCACACTAGAATCTATGCTGTTCGCTTGTGTGCCATTGATACTCTGGGTGCTAGCGGTAACAGCCCGGGTGCTACAGGTGCTATGGTCGGTACTATCACCCGCCATAGCACCCGTAGCACCCGTAGACCCATGCGGCAGTACCTCTTTCTCTCCCTCTCTCTCTTTGGGCCGCAGAAAAGCATAGCCTCTCTCTCTTTCTCTCCCGCTTCCTCACACTCGGATTGCCATTTTGCCAGCCTGGGTGCTACTATGGGTGACACTGTGATATCAGCCTGTGTGCTATGGGTGCTATCATGGGTACTACCCTGGGTGCTGTGATGAAGACCCATGCAGCAGTAACTTGGGCATCTCTCTCTCTCTCCATCTCTCTTTGGCTGTATAAAAGTATTCTCTCTCTCTCTCCCTCCTCTCTCTCCCTCACACTTGGATCGCCGTGTTGTCATTGGCCGCTAGCCACGACCAGGAGCCAAGCCTGTTAACAGACACTTCCGCTCCACACACACCGAACCATCTGTTTTAAAAGCTGAAAGAAAAATAACATGGCCTCCCCTCTTTCTCTCTCTCTTTCTCTCTCTCCCTCGCTCCCTCCATCACGCGCCTGAATGCTACACGCAAGACTATGCTATTAACCCAAACCCAGCTATTTACGGACACTACAATTACTGCACTGTCTGCGCCCCATCTGCCCCGTACTGGCCCTTTAAATTGGACCCAAATGAAAAGTAATAATTGTGCAATTTGAAAAACAATTCTCTGTTTGGTTTTTTTTTTTTTTTTAGGATAACTGTCAATTTAGGCACAGGGAATTTTGATTATTTTTCCACTTTTTCCCCCCCGAGATGTGTTTTTTTTTTTTTTTTTGTTTTGTCAATATTTGAGTTGATATTTTTAGCAAGATGTAGGCTGTAGTCTGTAGAGTTCTATTATATATAAAGGCTGAAATAAATGGAAAGTAAAAATGTTTCCTTTAGCTTCCCTATAAATAAAATGAAATTAATAAAATATGTATAATTATTTATTTATTTATTTATTTTTTTTTTAAGTAGCTGTACCAGATTTTTACTGTCTTAAACAATTTGCATCCTAATTATTCACCATGATGAGTTTATAAGTGATTTTCACAACTTTCAGAGACCAGAGTGGGCTGTAACACTAACGACAACTAGCATGCAACGGTCACTTCCTGATCACCGGACTATAAAGTGCTTTTTAATTAGATACAAACAGCACACAGCGGACTTATTTAGACCTCAAGAGCTGCTTATACAATATATCTGTACTGGGACAAGACAGATTTTGGTCAAATACATGATAAAAGATCTGGTAGAGGTCTTTAACTTTGGACTTAATTAAACTCGGCTAAATTGCTCTACTTTAATACATTTGATTCCTCTTACTCAAATTAATATGAGACGACAAAGGGGTCAACCAGTTTGAATCCAGGGCTACTCCACACACAGTAAAGTGGCTGGTTGCGACAGGTAGGGCATCTGGCTTGAGAAATCTGCCAAATAGTGATTGGTCAGGAACAATTTAGCCAATTTAAAATGTGAAAGTTTTTTTTTTTTGCCTCTTCTGTAGTGTAGTGTAAAATAACTCACTCTTTTAATTGTGAGCTGTGAGTATGTAAGTAGTTAGCCAAAATTTGTACTTAAATAGTACCACTACTACAAAAAAACAATAAAAAGTACTGACCCAAGCACTCATGAGTTCGTAACTCAAGAGTAAAAAAAAATACTACTCAAGTAAGTTTAATTGTAAATGTAACTGTCTGGACGCATCTGATTATAATTTAAGGTTAATGTAATTTGAAGGACAAAACTTTAGATAATGCACAAAATCTGGTATTTTCAAAGAATAGACACAAAAATGAGAAAAACTAAATCATATCTGAAGGAGCGGTGCAAGAAACACAAATGTTCAAATCATTTCATATTGTCGACATAAAGCTTTTGTCGCATGTAGACTTACAGTGGGAAGAGTAACCCAAACTTTTACTCAAGTACGAGTACTGTTACACTGTATAATATATTGCTCAAGTAGGAGCAAAAGTATTAAAGCCTGAAAACTACTCTTAAAATTACAATTTCCTCAAACAATTACTCGAGTAAATATATCTGGGTAGTATTGCTGACTACAGCAAAATCACATTACATAGGGACTGCTCCTTTTGGCTCCCGCTCCCCTCCTCTGAGATGCCAGCGTGGAGCTAAACAAACATTAGCTAAGAGGCATTTGAATAAACATATTGTCCCTGGCTCACGTCGCCCTATGCTGCCAGCTACAAGCCCAGACACTGGAGGTCCACGGCGGGTCAGCCTGGTCACCCCTTTCCCCTTCGCCCATGTGCTCTTTGTGTCCGACGCCTATGTTTAGCTTGTGTATACCGTAGCTCGTCTTGCTAACTCTTGCTAACTCTTGGACCCGCGCCAACACCGCCATCACACTACGCCTTTGTTTCCCTAAAGAACGCAGCATTTGTGCCGCGCGGTTTGGCACTTGCGGTGATAGCCACAGTTAGCTTCGCCTTTTGCGCCTATTTCTGACATATGGTTTCAGACGCAGCCCGAAATACGCTTGTTTACCGCCGAGTTTATTTTTCTGTTGTTTTGATTTCTTTTTTTGGTGGCTGTGAACTCCCACTGAATGTTTGTGTTAGCTTGAGTGTACAAGAGCCTGGATTAGCGCACGTCTAAATAATTTTCCCGAAAGAATTAAAGGAACATCATACAAAACATTTGCCAGGGATCCAGAACATATGCTTCTCTTTATGAAGATGTGAGTCTAGTGACTGACAGAATAGATTAGCCAATCAGGGACACGTATGGGGCCGCATGTATCTAAACAAATATGGCTGCTCACGAGGAAAAAAATATCACAGGGAACTAAAAAACATTACGTATTTCTACACAATCACATGCGTCAGTGAAATAAACCTGAAATTGAACCTGGCTTGAGGCGCGATGGAGGGAGAGGTGACCAGACTGATATGTATAAACAGAGAGATCAGGATTATCTATAATTCTTGCCAACACAAACCTTATAGAACTACGAATATGTGTCCGAAAGTGGTCAGAATCCTAAGACCAAATGTCACGAACTATTTTATTTGCTCAAAAAGCATTCATAGAAAAAGCACTGGCGCCACTACACATCCTTGAGGTACTCAGAAAGCTGTGTTATGTTGTTTTGTTTCTTCACGGCCTATTGCCCTGGGTGTCCTGCTTAAGACCCATAGTAGGGAAAATAAAAATCACTCACAAACCTAAACGTTTGTTTCCAACTCTGACCAAATGTTGCTGTTGTATCCTCGGGCAAGACAACTCACACACTTTGCCTATGGATTAACATACAAATGGAAGAGTATGACTGTTGATGGTCGGAGCCACAGTCTTTGAAGAAACGTGCTAAAAAAAACACAACGTTAATAGTAACCGCATTGTTACTTTTTACTGAAGGATCAATAAATCAACATAAAAAGCTGAACATACTATGTAAGTCAACTTTTCCCCTGCATTTTTTCACTAAGAACAAAATGAGCTCCCACTTTCCATATCGCTTTAAGAGAAACAGAACTGAACATTACTAAAACATTAAGAGCAGTTTTAATTAAAATGTCCGTGAAGGCGTATTACAGGTGCATTACTGAGCAGATCATCCTCCCGTCTTTAGCCGTTAGCCTGTGGAAGCTAGCGCACGTCGGAGCGCTCCTCAGAGAGTTATGAGCGATCAGGACTATTTCAGAGGTCTCTTAAGCCCATTTAAAGTGAATTAGGTATTATGAATGGTAGCGCTCTAAATTTACCCAGCCCATCTGTCTTGCCCTGACTACATGAGTACACTTAGCTCGCCTCTGCAGAACTCTCCTGGCTATTTCGACCACATGACAGACCCCGAGCTCATTCCTTTCACCTACTCTCAATATATACACAGATATCGTTCACTGTGGGATTAATCAACGAGGTCATTTTACCAGAACGTTGAGCAAAAAGAATATCCGGACAGAAAGAGAATCAACTGTTGAGAGGGTGGAGAGCTAACCACGATGCAGAAGGACCAATTCTCATCTAAAGTTAACGTTAACGATTTAATGGATTTTCTATAGCAGTCTTTAAAGGTGCTCTATGTAATTTTTCTTGTAGGGGAATCTGCCACAAGCTTGTCTCCACGGAGATGTTATTACTTGACCCGGAATGTTTCACAATATGGCATTTCATTTATTCAGTTACGGGTGTTTTTATTGCTCAAAAGTATTCATTGAGCAGCATATATTCTCACTGTGAGCGATGTTGCCTCTCCACAGTCTGAAACTCGCCACCTGCTCGTCTCTACGGAGAAAGATAACTTTAATGCCATAGTGTGGAAGTTTCTAGGTAAAGCAAAACATCTCCATAAAGACAAGCAGGTGCAGACTTGACGAGACCAGACCACCAACCCGACGTTTAGGGCCTCAAACAGCTTCAACCTGTATATACTGCCGTTGTGTCCTTAGGCAAAATGCTTAACCCGCCATGTGTACATATATAAGTGAGTGGTAGACTACTGTACAGATTGTCAGCATTGCAGCATTACCGACTGTACGGAGCATAGACTGTATATATAAACGGACATAGCTAACGTGCTAGCCGGCGCGTTCCAAATAGGTAGTGAGCATGGGCGCGCTTCCGGCTCCAACGACTCTGAAAAACTGTCACCCTTCTCTCTGTAACTACTGCAGTGAGCCTTGTTATTTTTGTCTTAAAATGTTTGTATTAACCTGCTCTACATGATCCTGATGTTTTTTTGGGTTTTTTTTTTTTGTTATTTTCTCCGTAAATCAAGATATGAACATTAATAACAGACAAATCAGGTGGCTTCTGCCCTCGAGGCATTAGCAACAGGCTAAGCGCCCTCACCGCTGGTTTAGCAGGGAGCAGGGAAGGGGTGTAACCTTCAACATCCTCGCTCCTGACTGGCTCTTTGGTTGCTATGATACTCTTGGTCGGAATTCCAAATACGGAACTCGGCTCCAAATTGACCCCTATAACCGCTCTAGCCTCGATGAGCTTCATTTGACTGGAGACGAACACTATGGGTGACGTCACACTCACTTCGTCCACTTCTTTCTATGGTGAGTGAATGAAAAATGACCCACAGCGCCTCCTAATGAGCTTTCCCATAACTGACATAGCCTCCACTGTCCATTTTTCAAAGGTGTACTATGTAACTTTTCTTTTAAGGGTCCGCCACTAGTCCTCCATGTACTGAGATAATATTCATTTGCCCTGAATGTATCTATCTTGATTTTTTTTTTACATTACCTGTGTTTTTATTGCTAAACAATGCCTTGAAAAACATTAATTGTGTGTGCATCTCGCCTCTCCGCAAATCCGACCTGTAACTTGATTTGGCCTATCCCCTGCTTTTCCTTATGAAGATATTTTTAATGCCATATTGGGCGTTATGCTTTTTAAAAAATTCTCCATTCTATATGGGGAAAATGAATGAGAATTTAACTACTGGAGTCCACAAGTATTTCACCCGCCCACTGTTGTTCCGCGCGATGTCCGGTCAGCCTGCCCCCACCACGAGGGGAGCCCCGTTCATGTGACTGTTCTGAGCCGTGCCATATTGAGCCTGCGGTGGGGGCATTAAAAAGAGCTAATGG